>CAJUYG010001472.1:5193-35191 GCA_910591675.1 Galerucella calmariensis
CCACCCTACAGATACAGATAGATATGAATGTGATGTGATAAACGGTTATATTGACAGTGAGTATACCTTCACAATATACTTAATTATTTCTATAAAATCATGCGAGCGTGCGTTTTTTTTCAATATATGTGCTTTTTTCACTTATAATCACACGAGAGCTTTTTTTTGTCGAAGTAAACTTGACATCAATGAGAATTTTGTTGCCTGGCAATTTAACGAAAAAAACTGCCTCGGACTGCTACGGACATTCCTGAGTTGAATTGCCTATATAATGGCAACAAAATTCGGATTATAAATGTCAAGTTTACAATTTACGGCCGTATTCGCCGTTTACTTTTGAGCAGAGCTTAAGTTAAGCTCGCTTTAAAAGCAAACAATTTCGTATTGTTAAGCGAGCTTAAGTTGTGTGTGTGTCTGTATGAGAGAGATGGTCTCGGACGGTGTCCATTAACCACAGGGAGTATAGGAAGTTTAGATATTAATCTGAAGGAAAAGTCTATATTTCCAGTTTAGCATCATTAACAAAACGTATAAGTAGGTCAAAAATAACCTTTTCGTTTTTTGCCAGAAGTGAACATAAATTAACAGGCATGGGAAAGTTGTAGGCTATGAGAGAATTATAAAGTTCTGTTCTTTCTGTCAGTCGATCCTCACATGCAAAAAAAATATGATTGAGATCAGCTATTGATGTATTATCGCAAGTACAAAAAGGTGTGTTGAAAATACCTATTTTGTGTAGATGAGCCCGAAAACGTCCATGATTCACTTTTAAACGTGTGAGAATTCCCTGATGTCTTTTGCTATAATCTAAGTTTAAGAGGTTACTTTTACTGGGGAGTTGCGGATATAAATGGAAATACTGATTGCTGTTTGTTTTTGCAACGTGTGTGGGCCTATTTATTAAGTCCGAAAATGATTGGGTTTTAGTTAACTTAGATATTCTACATGCCGCTTTTGCTTCGTAGTCCACTCTTTCATTTCCATCTATCCCGCAATGTCCTTTCACCCAGATAAGATGAATTTTCTTCCCACTATTTTTTAAGTCATATAGCAACCGCTTAAGTTTTAAGCTTAAATTGCTACTTGGGCAGTAAATATAATTAGGGGATGAAATTCTCAGAAGAAGGCAATTTTTTATCTCAAAAAAATTAAGCCAGGCTCAATTCATATTTATATTTGTGCGTCAAATATTTTTTTCGCGAATTAATATGTAATTGTTATAACGCGGTTTATGTTTAAAATATTTGTTTTTTAATTGCAATCCTCAAAATATTTTGTCAGTAGGTTATGCGTTCTCTGAATTGACAAGATCGATATTTTGCATTGACCTTTGTACAATCACTAACGCATTTAGCCCAGTCGATAGATTTAACTAGAGACCGACCATCAACTTGCTTTCTCCACCAGTTTGAGCATTTTCTGAAGTGCTCATTCTGGCGGTAGTATATTCTTAGGAGTTTCACCTGATCGTAGCTTCCCTTTGATTGTCTTAACCCTATCTGTATCTGTAGAGGGTGAGTGTAAGCTCACAGCACTTAGACCACATGTGACCCATTGTACATCCTCCCGAGGAGTTGTCCTCCTAGGTCATCGTCCATCCTGTCCTTCTTAGGAAGGTGGACACTAGGAGACATCTCCTTTATATCGGCAGGTGTAGGCCAAGACTCACCGAACACACACTCTCTTATTAACGATAACTCCTGACACTCGCATAAGACATGCCTAACAGTTTCATCTTTCTGTTCACACATCCTGCATAGAGGTGTGTCCACTAGCCCCATAGTATGGAGGTGTTTCTTTAGTTGACAGTGGCCAGTCAGAAATCCTACTGTTAAACGTAGGATCATCGCCAAATATTTCTTCGGGTCCCAGGGTCGCCCAGGGTGATCCTGACAAGACTGCTTACACTTAACCCTACGAAATCATCCGATCATCTTGTTACATCGACTTCACCTAGTTCTTCGAATATTATATTTCAACCCCTCTCAAATAGATGAAACATGAAAACATTAAAAAAAGTTTACCTAGACAAAATATTGGTTGGTTCAATACAGACTGGTCTAATTAATTAATTTTTTACTTGTAACACCTTGGCATGTGTTTTGCAAACACATTCTTAAACAATGATAAATCTGCAATTTGTGGATGAGTTTATCAAACAATTATATTGATAAGTTATTGATAATGACCGTTATAGCAATTTTATAGCGCCAGCGCAGTAGAGTTTCATTTATTTAACAGGTAGAGACTTCATTTAGAAAGTTTTTTTTGGTGGATGCTGTTAGGTGAGTTTTGGTGCTTAGTTTTTAAATCTCTTCATCGATAATATAAATGTGAATGATATCAAAGACTTAGGATTACATCTTCGTGTAGCGGTAAAATCGGTTTCGGTTTTTTACAAGCAGTTAAAAACCATGGCAAATCCCAATAAAAAACCCAGCACTGATCCAGAAATCCCGCAGGCTGAACCTGAAGATGAAAGTAAGTGATCATTTTATATTTGGCTAAATTTACTTCAATGTCAATGATTTTAAATAATAATTCACTGAATTTTTTTTTCCACACGTTATTTTGTTGACGTTTTTATCAGAATATATCCCTTTTAAATTATTTTTAAACAAAAATTTGCTGCGTGAATATATTTTTTTTCAGTATATACCTTTTCCCTTGATTCTTCTATATTACCATAATTCATTTTATGATTTTGCCTGAATTCATACCTATATTTATTTACATTTTATATCTGGAAGTAGCCACAGAATCTCAATGCTCTTTACCAAATATATGATATCGGTACTTCACTTACAGATAGTGAAGAAACCTCTCCACCTTTACCTGATTCTACACACGACGTTAGTACCAATCGACGTCCAGTGCCGATTGCATTGAGCAACTCCATTGCTGATAAAGATCCATGTTTCAAAAAACCTACAGCATCTTCATCGAATTCTAATTATAAAACTGATGCTAAAAATGGCAGTACTAGTAGAGACCAGACATATCAATTACCATTGCAAGCAGATCGTGGAAATGTATACGGCCCTTATATTAACCCCCTAGCAAGAACTTCCAATCGTCCAAGAACTAATTTGGAGCCTCATCAAATAATGTTTCCGATAAGAAACAGAGCCGCTAACCACTTGATAGCTAAACCAGATCAATCACCATCAGTTGAGTATCATCATAGAAATCTATACGGCCCTCATGTTAACCAGTACTTGAACCAGATCGCTGCGTATCAAAACAACAATTTAAATCCTCTAAATACCGTTTTACATACTCAAAGAACACTTCAAATGAGACCAACGGAAGTAAATCGCACTATAACTAATCCAGATCAATTTTCCAGATCTTTTGACCAGAGAAGACGTCAAGAAAGGGCAATTCCAAATTATAATGGATATCATTTACCACTAGATCTAGTAGAGCATCCCAGAAATCTATTTGGCCCTCATGGTAACCGCAACCAAAATGTAGGCAATAATATCAATGGTTATAATAATTATTTACAACCTCAATTAACAAATCCAAATCCATTGTCTAGTAATTTCTGGCAGAGTAGAGGCCAGGTAAGCAATGCAGCTTATGATCCAAACCATTTAACGTTTGAAGAATACCACAGAAATCAATATTTTTTCCAAGTCAACCAAAATCTCGACCAGACATCTCAGATCCACGATATATATACTCGTGATAGTGATTCACAGCTTCAAAGCAGAAGAATAGGTGCTAGTCATACTGTAACTAGACCAGATCAATTGCCTGGTGTATCTGGATATAATAGAGTATCGGCTTCTAATACGGAGCAATTAACAATGGAACAATTCAGGAGAAATCAATTAAATGCCCAAATCAACCAATATTTCAAACAGTCTGAAATAATGATGATTCAAAGAAAGAGAAAATCCGATAAGAATGCCGTAGCTTATCCAGATAAATTGCCTAATGCAAATGGACAAACTAGAAGGGCGATTATAGAAGCGCTAAGAAAAAACAGGACGCAGTTCTACAGACCTTATGTTAATCCATATTTGAACCAAAATCCAAATGGACAATCATTTCGTGGACCCAGCAGGAGTCAGGAAAGTAATACATTTACTGAGCGTAGGAATGCAAATCAATCGACATCAGAAAATCCAGTCAGAATGTTTAATAATGTACGTAGTAGCTACTACCGCGAGTGCATGCAACTATTCTTTGATAGAACTAGTTTTTCTACTACCAGGGGAATGGTAAACGAAAATCGTCAGATGTTAACACAAAATTCCCAAAACACAGAAAATCCAGACAGCAATGTTTCAACTTCCATAGAACTCTCTAATGGAGTTAATTCCAAGGGCAATGCTCCAGATAAAAATGATCTTGTCCTGAATGGGGCTGCTGTGTCTGGAAATAGTATTGTGGACCAACCATCTACAAATGGATTAGAATTACAATCAGAAGCTTCTCTAAACTTACAAAATAATCCGAAGGCAGAAAGCAACCAAATAAATAATAACATGCAACCAAATGAAATAGAGGAAAAGGTGCAGCCGAAGGAAGAATTGGAATATACTGTCCATGAACCCAAATTGGAGGTAGAGACTGTACCGAAGATAAAAATTGAAAATATTCCAGTTGATCTCACTGAAATAAAAGGTAAAAGTTCATCTAATAAAACTACAACTACAAGTACAGGAGATGTTGAAGTGGACGTGAACCTTATAAACAATATTTTATCTCCTAAATTAGGAAGACTAAGCCTTGATCAAAACAGCATCAAAAACAAGAAGAAAAAGAAGGCTTCGGATAATCCAGCCAAAAAGATTAGAAAAGTCGAAGATAATAGTTCTGTAAAAGTAGCTAAAAAACAAAGTGATGAGTCCAACACTGAAAAATTAATGTGTAAAATAGCTTTGAAGGATTGTCCTAAAATTATAAGCTTACTCCAATCAAAAATGAAAGAAAATGAAAGAGATGCAGTTAAGATTGATGATGCAGTTAAGATTGATCCTGTTCCAGAAGTGAAGGAAACTAGAAAACATGAAAAAACAAAACGTAAAGAAAGAAAAGAGAAATGTAATGAAGCTAAAAAAGATAAAACACTTGAAAAATCAAAAGTTAAAAAAGAGCCAAGAGAATTTAATGAAGATCTTGCAGTAGTTCAAAATGTTATAAATGAAGAAGATGTGAATGATGCTGTGATAAATGAAGTTCGCAGTATCGACCCAGTAACAGGCAAACTTCAATCCTGCTATTTTTTTATACAAAAAGGAAATTCTGATGTGAAGAAAGAAAAAAAAGTTGACAAAATTGAAAAAGACTCTACGGAAAGTACAGTTGAAGGCCCAATAACAGATTCGCAGCATCCTAATAATGTTAAAGAGAAAAAACCCATGGAAACTGATGAAAGCCTTGCTGTACCTGGCTGTTCATATATCATGACAGAAACTGGAGAAAAAAATGAAAAGAGCAATGTACAAGAAAAAAGTGTTACTAATAATACAGAAATTAAAAAAGTATTTGTTATAACACAAGTTAGCAATTTCCACCCATCAACAGGCGAACTAGAATCTTGTTATTATTATTTTAAAGAAGGCAATGATGTTCAAACAGTTGAAACTAACGACGATATCACGCCTATAAAAGAAGAAAAAAAAGAAGGTGATGGAGATAATGTAAAAAAAGAAAACGAAAATGGAGAAGCTGACGATATCAATCAAGTTGTACAGGCATGTTACTGTGAATTTGCAGCAGAGGAAGCCGCTCAATTACCAAGTAAAGCAAAAAAGAAAAAGAAGACTACAGATAACTAAATCTGATATGTTTGCTCAGTAGCTACTAGAATCTCACTAAATACATCCCTATGGATGAATACAATTATCTTGGAGTTGGAATGGACCAAAATTCAGGAAATCGAGGAAAAGGTATTTAGTTTGGTTATCATCAGATTTTATTGGTCATTAATTCGTTGTTTATTCGTCGCTTATTCGTGAGATACTTTTGGTGAGCTGAGACAATAATAAATAGTTAATATTGAAATATTTTCGGGAAAAATACAAAATGTAAAAAATATGGGTTTTATTATAATAATTTGTTATAACTTAGTCTTAAAGTCTCTTCAAACATTCACATCGTCTATTTTTTCCGATTAACCTATTTGAAAATGCCGTTTTTCTTTTATTTGACATAATACAAATTGTGATCGATTATAATGTCCGATAGACTTTCTTTGTAAACCTAGTAAATCTACAGTGTGGTACGAATGAAAGGAATAAAGTCACCTTAACTCAACCTTCAAATTCTGGAAAAAAAATGGAAATGTAGTTGCTTTAATATATCTTTTGAATTGATTTTTGGATATTCAAAAATATCTATTCAAGAAATTATTGTTTTTTCTCTTATTTTTTGGGAATCGAACCACAATAATGTTTTTTATGTTTTTTTATTTCGACGTTTCGGTAGCGTTCCAGCTACCTTTGTCAAGATTAACTAATAATAAAATAATTTTTGGTCCCTATCTGACACAACGAAAAAAATATGACAACTAGACAATCAATAATATTTTGAAGTTGTTGTCAAATTTTATTAAGGTCCATTCATAGTAGATCACATCTCTGGTAAAATGTGAAATAAAATATTTTATTTTATGACATTCCAAAGATATGATAGTCTACTAGAAATGGAATCCAGTGAAGTGCACGTTCCAGGAACGGTTTTTATTGGGATAGCGCTTTTTTTCGCTTATTTTGGAAATGTTGTTAATAAAACGCGTTTGTTTGTTGTTACTTTTTTGTGTATGATTATTTTTGTTTTCAAAATATGTATGACTCAGTTTGGTGATTTTTTGTTTAGATATATCATAACAAAAACCTGGATAAAAATTTATGATGCTATCCTGATAACGCAGGTAATTGATTATTGGAAATTTCTCTTTTTAACATTGGTAACCAAATTTGACTACATTCGGCTGTAATACTAGCTACACATTTATCTGCATTTAGTTGTATTAAAGCACTTTCTTTGACTTTTCGTCTTTTATTATTTTATTTAATATTGAAAGAGCCCAATAATAAAAGACGAAAAATCAAATTAAGTGCTTTAATACAACTAAATGCAGATAAATGTGTAGCTAGTATTTCAGCCGAATGTAGTCAAATTTGGTTATCAATGTTAGAAAGAGAAATTTCCAATAATCAATTACCTGTGTTATCAGGATAGCATCATAAGTTTTTATCCAGGTTTTCTTATGATTTATCATTGGAATGGTTGTTAATCGATATGTTACGGTTAAAGTATTTACTTCGCTAGTATATAAACTAGTTGGATAGTATACAAACTATCCAACTGCCTGGTTATTTTGATGAAAAATTATATTTTCACTAAAATAGTTACAAGTAATGGCTGGTTGTTAATCGATACACACTTCAATACAAAAAATCACCAAACTGAGTCATACATTTTTTGAAAACAAAAATAATCATACACAAAAAAGTAACAACAAACAAACGCGTTTTATTAACATTTCCAAAATAAGCGAAAAAAATCGCTATCCCAATAAAAACCGTTCCTGGAACGTGCACTTCACTGGATTCCATTCCTAGTAGACTATCATATCGTTGGAATGTCATATTTTATTTCACATTTTACCAGAGATGTGATCTACTATGAATGGACCTTAATAGAATTTGACAACAAAGTTTTGTAGTCTTAAACTTCAAAATATTATTGATTGTCTAGTTGTCATATTTTTTCGTTGTGTCAGATAGGGACCAAAAATTATTTTATTATTAGTTATTCTTGACAAAGATAGCTGGAACGCTACCGAAACGTCGAAATAAAAAAAAATAAAAAAAAATAAAAAACATTATTGTGGTTTGATTCCCAAAAAATAAGAGAAAAAATAATAAATAATGCCACAAGGAACTTACAGAAGATATTAAATTATTGATATTATTTATTAAATACTGATAAATTTTGCTCAAATTGTTCACCCTCAGTTAACATACAATGAGATAAACGTTCTGCAAAACTAACCTTCCTTTATTTGATTTTTTTTTGGCAAAATATTTTTCCATGAGTATTACCTTAAATCGCACTATTCTATATAATATTAAGTGTCTTAGATTATTAATTTATAATGTGGGTTATTATCTATTATTTTTCACAACATTCTACAGAGTGGCCAAATAAAAACGTGTTAACATTTTAGACAAACGCTTGTTGAGTCATTTTTCTGAGGAATTTGCGATACTCCGTTTTACGTAAGAACAACCCACATGAAGTTGCAGTCGTATGCGTGAAGCAACAAATGGCTTCTTCTTATGTGTAATGGAGTCACCTTTAGCCGAAATTTACATATATTCGCTTAATAGCTTTTGTATTTGACCACTCTTTTTACTGTTTGAAATATTTAAATATCTTAATTTTACGATATTGTTAACTATTATATGAAAACATACGAATAAATTGTTTATTTTCGGGAAATATGTATATCTTATTTTCCAAAACAAGCCCTTTATTAAAATATTTTAATTTTGTTATGAAACATTGAATGATAAATTAAGTCACAATTAACATTCGATAATTACAGAGTTTGAAAGTTTGTCCAAAAAGTACTCAATTTATTTGCAAACAAATCCCGTTAAAATCCTTGATCCTTAAAACAGTTCATGTGTCAACAAAAATCTATATTAACATAAATCAAATTAAAATTAAAATCAGCAAATTGAAGTGTCAACTACATTCATGAAAATCTTTTTTTCTGTAAATTAACCATACATATTTTAACCACATCCGTTGAAAGCCGTATTGGAAATGGGATTTTCACCATTCACATTAATATTTATGGGAATAAAAGGAAATGCCATGAATAACTCAATTTCGAACATGTCTACTTGCATCACACAAACAAGTTAAAATAAATACATCAGGTAAATATAAATAAACTCGATGGAATAAAAGAAGATGACATGACACACTACAAGGAAAATCTTGCAAGGCATTTCATCGTTTTCTTTCACTCGATGAAAAAAAGTATTATAAAAAATAAAAAAATAAGTTTTATACAACAATTTGATCTTTTTTAGATTTAAAAAAAAATCTATATAGGGTCACTCATTAGTTATGAGCTTATAAATAAATGAGCAGTCGACAAAACATCCTGTATATATTATCGGTTACAAATATCGTAAAACCCAACAAATAACCGCTTAAGCAGTTATTTCTCTCTATGAAAGACCCTGTATAAACCTTAAATATTTTAAATAAACATATTTACAAAAAAGGGGCTCAAAAAAACGTTATTAACATTCAGCAAAGTTTGTTATTTGTTGATTTGGAAAATAAATAATTTTCTTCGCGAATTCCTGAATATTTTATGATATAGTCTGCTTTCAATTCAATATATTATGTTTAAAATATATGTTTCAAAAAGGTGCACTTATGATAAAATATTCTCATTATTTCTACCAAAATACAAATAATATTAATATCTACAGAAATCGAAGCCAATGAAAGAGTGGGCCAAATATACAGTGCTATTGAAAAGTCCCCTCCCCCCCTCGTATCTTTTGAACGGCTACACTTACATTAATAAAATTTGGAGGGTGAAAATAAAGTTTTGTAAACTTCTCTACGAATGGTAACGGGTGACGTAATAGTAATAGATGACGTCACAGTGCCACTTTGGCCAATAATTTTAAATAGGACCTTATGGCAAGTGATATATCTCGTTTGAAAGGCATTGACATTGGCTACATAGCCATATTAATTTTGTTTGGGTTTAAACTAATTTTGACGGATAAATTAAATAAATACCAAAATTATTGAAATTATTTTTTTAAATTTAATTAATCAAATATCAACAATGGATTCTTATAGCAAGTGTTCGAAATGTGCTCCGTCTACTTCCTGACAGTAATACATCCTATTAGTAAACTCTTGTCGTACTCGTTCGAATGTGTCAGCTGAAATTGCATTGTATTATTCAATAATTCTTTCTTTCAAAACGCCAATGATATCTGGTGCCGTAGTATAAACCTTGGATTTCAAGTACCCCCATAGAAAACAGTCTAATGGTGTCAGATCTGGGTGACCGAGGTGGCCATTTTATAGGACCTCGCCGGCCGATCCATCTACCTCGATATTCTTCATCCAGGTAACGTCTTACTGCACCATAATAATGTGCAGGAGCACCATCTTGTTGAAATGTCATTTCCAGATGGCCGAATTCATCTGGATTATCTTCCAGAATTTCAAGAATTGACGGCTCAATTGCATATTGTAACATCTCCAGATACACTTCACCGCTTAAATTTGAATTTAGGAAAACAGGACCAACTATGTGGTTTCCCAAAATACCTGCCCAAACATTGACTTTTTCTGGAAATTGGGTATGCTGTTCACGAAAGGTGTGAGGATTTGTGTCACTCCAATACTTTACATTTTGTGTATTCACGCATTTCCATTGAGGCAAAAAGTACTTCCGTCACTAAAACAAATTGTTTTTGTGTAATGTGGGCTTTGACTAATTTTCTTTGTCATACATTAACAGAATTCGAGTCTTCTGTCGGGGTCGTCATCCGAAAGGTGGTGCACCATTTTTAACTTGTATAGATGAAACTTATTTTTAGCCAACACTCTCTGTACTGTACTTTTACTTACTTCACAGAAAGGCGCAACTTTAGTTGAAGAGGAAGTAGGGTTTACTACCATTTCAGCAACTATATCATCACTAAATGTTGGTCGACCAGATCGTTTGGCATCTTGAACACTACCTGTTGCTTCAAACTTGTGAAGAAGCTCCCTCAAATAAGTTCTCGAAATAGGGCGATCTGGGTATCTCTCATTAAATAAACGTACCGCTTCATGGAGATTATTTCCAGATTCACCAATCATTAAGATAGCTGCTACTTTGTCGGCTTGAGTACGTACCATTTTGCCTATGTAAACTCTTAAACGTCTCGTTAAACAATAATAAAATTAAATATTTAAGCTATTTAGAAAAACTTTGTAAAGCAACAAATACATTAAATTAAAAACGTCAATTTTTTTGACAACCAACCAGAGGCGGACTGAAAAATCTTCAATATTTAAATGTGAAATGATAATTTTGATATTTATTTAATTTATCCGTCAAAATTAGTTTAAACCCAAACAAAATTAATATGGCTATCTAGCCAATGTCAATGCCTTTCAAACGAGATATCACTTGCCATAAGGTCTTATTTAAAATTATTGGCCAAAGTGGCACTGTGACGTCATCTATTACTATTACGTCACCTGTTACCATTCGTAGAGAAGTTTACAACACTTTATTTTCACCCTCCAAATTTTATTAATGTAAGTGTAGCCGTTCAAAAGATACGAGGGGGGAGGGGAATTTTGAATAGCACTGTATAAGAAGTCGTTAAAAATTAACAGCATATTTGACGAAGTTTCCGATATTAGGAATATTTTAATGTATACATAGTCCAGATTAGGGTTTAAATTTTAATAAAGCTTATTATAGATTTTTTTTTATTATATAACTCGTATATTTACAATCTGCTTCTTACAGAGCATTAAGTAAATGTGTTGGTTAGGTGGGCTTGGAAGGGAAACACTCATTAGTGTTTCTCCTTATGGGTTATTTCTGTGTTGGATTAAGTCTTCTGGCCATATTTTTTGTAGTCTTCTCGCACTAGGTCCATTTTTGTATAGTTCTTGAATTAGGCGGTTGTCATGGTTGGTGATTCGGTCCCTGTAGCTGGCGGCTATTTTTTGAATTTCTTCCGTAACAAACGGAATGCTTAGGTCTGTATGGAGAGTTCTATTGCTGATATACCATGGTGCATCTGCGATTGATCTGAGTGCTTTAGACTGAAATCGTTGTATTGATTTAATTCTGGTTGGTTTAGCACATCCCCAAAGCTGTACTCCATATGACCAAATTGGTTTTAAGATTGCTTTATAAAGAAGAATCTTGTTGCTTAACGACAGTTTTGATTTACGGCCGAGCAGCCAGTACATGTGTCGAAACTTGATGTCCAACTGTCGACGTTTGGATTCTATGTGTGTCTTCCATGTAAGTTGTCGATCTAAGTGCAGCCCAAGGTACTTTGCTTCTGTTTTGACAGGAATAGGTATATTATTCATTGTTAGAGGGGGACTGTATAGAGCAGTAGCGTTGAAGTTCCAAGGCAATGCTCTTATCATTATTATAGATGGAGAAATATTTTCTATTCCTTATAAAATGTTTCTTTACCTTTGTAATATTACTTGCGTGATATTAATACGTTCTTTATCTAACTTGGATTGGGTGAAACGTAATCAAAAAGCTGTTTCTGATATAGATATTTTGTTGCCAGCGAAAACAACAACCAATATGGTTGTCACTGACAAAAACAAACCATCAAAAGTAAACAGAGAACATATATTTCATTGGGTAAACATGTTTTTTATATTTTATGACACAAAGCTTTCCAACATAATGGATATATTTTCAAAGTATTAAATATAGGCCAAGAGCTGGGTGTTTATAACAAACGAAAACTATAAAGGGCCTTACACGACGACCGGTATTGTATTGGACGTTTCTCCAAAATTACATAAGATAGCATTATCAAATTATGTTTTAGGGAGTAAAATATTATTATTTCGACTTAATTTGTTATTTTGGAAGTATATTTTCACATTTTTTTTTAATTTGTGGATGGAATATCAGAAAGAATTGCCAAAAATATGAAATTATTTTATTCCTTTCAATCCAAAAGAAACATTTCAAGTGCTGCTATAAAAAACTCAATTAGACCATTTTTCTTGATCCAAAGGAAAAAAGCTGGAATTAATGGAACGCTTATAAATTTATTTAAATAGGAATGAAATACATTTCAGTAATTGTGTACACAGGTCCAATTTCACTTATCGGAAAACCTTTTTAAGCAGAACAAATAAATTCGGTATTTTCAGAGATGTTTTCAAAGGAATATTTCGAATCAAAACATATTTCAAGAAAACAGAAAAATAATACCGCCTATATAAAGGACATTTATTGTCAAACACAATTTCAAATATTCCAGCAATTCAGTTAATATATCACAAGCTATAGAATTGGTAAATTTGCCATTGTCAGTAATTCCACATTGCTACCATTTCAATTATTTAATTTATCATCTTCAACAGCCTCATTCACCAGCAAGTTAGTAATATACGTATCAACAGGAAACAATTATTATTTAAAAATAGCGGTTATTGAATGTACCATTACTTGATAAAGAATGTCCCAAATTGGAAAAAAATATATATGTTTCAAAAAGGTGCACTTATCATAAAATATTCTCATTATTTCTACCAAAATACAAATAATATTAATATCTCCAGAAATCGAAGCCAATGAAAGAGTGGGCCAAATATACAGTGGTATTCAAAAGTCCCCTCCCCCCCTCGTATCTTTTGAACGGCTACACTTACATTAATAAAATTTGGAGGGTGAAAATAAAGTGTTGTGAACTTCTCTACGAATGGTAACAGGTGACGTTTACTAATAGATGACGTCACAGTGCCACTCTGGCCAATAATTTTAAATAGGACCTTATGGCAAGTGATATCTCGTTTGAAAGGCATTGACATTGGCTACATAGCTATATTAATTTTGTCTGGGTTTAAACTAATTTTGACGGGTAAATTAAATAAATACCAAAATTATCATTTCACATTTAAATATTGAAGATTTTTCAGTTCGTCTCTGGTTAGTTGTCAAAAAAATTGACGTTTTTAATTTAATAGTATTTGTTGCTTTGCAAAGTTTTTCTAAATAGCTTGAATATTTAATTTTATTATTGTTTAACGAGACGTTTAAGAGTTTACATAGGCAAAATGGTACGTACTCAAGCCGACAAAGTAGCAGCTATCTTAATAATTGGTGAATCTGGAAATAACCTCCATGAAGCGGTACGTTTATTTAATGAGAGATACCCAGATCGCCCTATCTCGAGAACTTATTTGAGGGAGCTTCTTCACAAGTTTGAAGCTACAGGTAGTGTTCAAGATGCCAAACGATCTGGTCTATCAAGATTTAGTGATGATAATAAAATTGATATAGTTGCTGAAATGGTAGTAAACCCTACTTCCTCTTCAACTAAAGTTGCGTATATCTGTGAAGTAAGTAAAGGTACAGTACAGAGTGTTGGCTAAAAATAAATTTCATCCATACAAGTTAAAAATGGTGCACCACCTTTCGGATGACGACCCCGACAGAAGACTCGAATTCTGTGAATGTATGACAAAGAAAATTAGTCAAAACCCACATTACACAAAAACAATTTGTTTTAGTGACGAAAGTACTTTTTGCCTCAATGAAAATGTGAATACACAAAATGTAAAGTATGTGAAATGATAATTTTGATATTTATTTAATTTATCCGTCAAAATTAGTTTAAACCCAAACAAAATTAATATGGCTATGTAGCCAACGTCAATGCCTTTCAAACGAGATACCAATTGCCATAAGGTCCTATTTAAAATTATTGGCCCGAGTGGCACTGTGACGTCATATATTACTGTTACGTCCTCTGTTGCCATTCATAGAGAAGTTTACAACACTTTATTTTCACCCTCCAAACTTTATTAATGTAAGTGAAGCCGTTCAAAAGATATGAGGGGGGGAGGGGACTTTTCAATAGCACTGTATATCAATAAACTCCCAATGCAACCAATTATTAGGTAATACAGAATTTAATTCGGCTAGTAAAACATATGAATGCTTCTAAGGGGTTTTTTTACTTCCTTGGGTATCAACTGTGGGTAATTTTTATATCCAGAGTGGCTTAGAGCTTTTTAAACTACTTTTCAGTGACATTAGAGCTTTAAAAACGATATAAATTTGTTACAAAAAGTTTATTTAAAGAAAATGTTGTCGAATTATAGAAAACAATCATCTCTATACTTTTTCCCACTTTAATTTACATTTTTTAACGAAAAATGTCACAGTAAATTATTGTTACGTGTTTAAACGGATTAAATGATTTCGAGTTCTATATTTAGGACAAAGAGACCGGCGTGGCGCTGGTAGATGAAATATTAAATTGCAGTTACTCTGGTGAAAACTGAAAAGATTAAGGTTAAGAGTGTTTCCAGCCTGCGACCTATTTCGTACTAAAAGATAATATTGACTACACTAAAATCTAGTCATGAATAATTTGTAACATACTCCACTCTTTTAAATCCGCATTCAAATTTCCATTAAACGTTAGTCCAACCCAGAACATAAATTATTGTTCTAGTCTTATTATTAAATTAAAAAATATTTTTCGTTAGTGTCACTTTTTCTGAATAAGAATATTAATGACTTGTTTACCTGAAGACAGCAGGGCAGCTCTGAATAAAATTCACACATATTTTCTGATTAGAATTCCTGAAATCCCTGCAGGCTTTCATGAAAGTTTTGGTTCCAAAGATTTTATAAAAACAGATTGAGAAGATAAAACAAACTGAGGATGATTTGTCAACAAGGCAATCATTAAAGGAGATAGAAATCTCATTTTAATTTCCTCAAAGTTTTCTTCCATTATAACCGTATTTGACGTTGGATAGTAATTGGAAGATTATTAAAAAAAATTCAATTATTGAAGCTACTTTATTTGTCGATGAGTTATTCTGATTGAACTATACAGAGGGGTATATCTTTTTGTTTCTGTGTTTTTCCAAAATTCCATGATACTATTTGAAAATGAATTTATCAAAAAACTTTGTCGACTAGTCGATTTCTCGTACCAAAAAACCCCTCGCGACGAATTTTGAACATTTTTTTATATAAAAAAAAAATTTTGTTGAAAATTTTGAAGCAAGGGCTTGGTATATATTTAATATAAACTGGTTTCCACTAACTTCCTTATTGCTCGGAATTATGGACTCAAAACATAGTGGTGTATTTAAAATTGCCCCCTGAATCGATTGCCGAAGACTAGATTCTTCTATCTATCATATTAATCGAGTTATGACGATCTTCTGTTTTTAAAGTGGATTTTCGAAAATTTCATGACTCTATTTGAAGGAGAAAAAATGATTTTATACAAAAACGGACTGTGGCAGTCGATTCCCCGTCCCAAAAAACCCCCCAGGCGAATTTCAAGCATTTTTTATGTCGAAAACATTTTTTTTGTCGAAAATTTTGAAGCAAGGGGTATAGGCAAAGATTACAGAATAAAAATATAAGATGTTTCACTCCGGGCGGTTTGATTCAAGTTGCTGTCCCAAACGGACGCCGCTCTCATAAATTATGTTTACGACTCGCCTTTGTTGTCAATAACGAGACCGGTAGATACCAGATAAGTTCGAAAAGCTTATTTTATTTTAAGCTATACAGGGGTAATAGGAGAAATATATATTTAAATTAATAGGATTCTTTATCACAAAGGTTTATTTTTAAATGTTAATTATTTCGAAAAATGTTCGGGATATGAATTTGAAAAGGTAAGTAAAAAAATAAACTTGAATTTTTAAAATGAATCAATTCACAGTTTTTATCCAGCATTTTAGTAATTTTGTGATAGTTATTGATAATCTAGCAGATATTTATCACAAATTCAATTAAATATACTCATTAGCCACCAGAATAATAGGGTCACTAAATCTTAAATTTTGATCTTTAAATAACGCGAATTTTTTGGATTGACAAGGGTATAACAGTGAAAAGAGAAGCAGCTGCAGGATACCTTTATTTAAATTTTTTATAAATGTTGTAAAATACTAAGTTTGGAGTTTGGTTTATGTGTTAAATTTAATCTATTGTCTTTCAAATCTTTCAATATACATTTGAAAGTAAAATATATACGGACTCTGGTATAGAGACTAGCATAATATTTGAAAGGAAATTGATTATATGGATGATGAAAAGAAAATTTAGTAAATTGGTTCAAAAAGAACTAACCAATTCCACTTTGGTTAGCTATAGAATTGAATTTTTGTGTTTTCTTGCTTAATGTACTTGTTTATATAAAATCCTTATTATAAAAATAAATCCGTAATTTTGTATTAGCAAATATTACAAAATATTTAGTATTGAAGCTCTGCTATTAAAGAGAAAAATATTAATGACTTTTTGCTCATTTCAAAGATTAATTAATAAATTCTAAAAATCTATATAACATAAATATAAAACACGGACAACCAATGAACACCGTTCTAATATAACAGCGCTCGACGGGCGACATCCCGTATAATATGCCAAATTAAATGTAACTAAGGACGTAGCGACGTACTGTATCATCCAAGTCACCAGACAGTTACCAGCGGCATCGGTGCTTTACGCGATAAATTCGAACGAGTGAAACATCTTATATTTTTATTCTGCAATCTTTGGTATAGGCATAGAAATACTCAATGAAACTGGTTTCCGCTAACTCCCTTATTAATTGGAATAATAGACTCAAAATCCACTGACATATGTAAAATTGTCCCCTGAATCGAGCGACGAAGACTAGAAGGTCCTATCTCTTCAAATAGTATCCAAACCAATTTTTTTTTGTAGAAAATGATCGAGTCGTTACATGCGGGGATTTAATTTAAGGTATTGAAATATGATCGGTAAGTTTGTTATCTGGATCACTTCCCTGAATAATCCAATCTCACCGTAATATAATCCAAAATCAAATTAAATCTGCTAATTATAATTTTTTTCTACTAACGTGCGGAAAGTGAATCTTTTCCGCACTAAAAAGCGTGCGGAAAGAGTCACTTTTCCGCACTAGTGCGGAAAAGTAAATTTGTCAAGTTTTTGGGGAGTATACTGACATTTGAATATTTAAAATACATATTTGTATGATTGTAGTTTACCAAATGACTGAAAAATTGATAAATTTATTATAATTCTGCTATAATTTTCAATAAAAAAAAACTTATTTTTTAATCATTTTTAAATGGCCTTGGTATAAGCCTCATTGAATGAATGTCAAATAATAATAATTAGTTTGTTGATATGTATTTAATAGGAAATGTTTCTTTATGTTAACTTTTGAGCTTATTTCCGCATGCTAGTAGAAAAAATAGTGTACCTAACACGTGCGTAAAGTGACTTTTCCGCACGCGATTGCTGGCCGAACTCCGCTAAAGCGTCGTTCGGCCATCTGCAATAGCGTGCGGAAAAGTATCACTTTCCGCACTAGTTAGGTAAACTACTATATAGATAACGAAATACATCCGTAATAGTAAACTAATGTTTTAAAGTCTAATAGATAGGGGAAATTTGGAATATATTATAAAAGGAGAGCATAATATAAGAAAATCAAGTTTATTATATAGCCATAAAATAAGGCACAATTGAACACATATAAATCAACTTATTCGTCAAAATTAAATCAAATCAATAATTGTGTCATCAATTAAAATGTGTATAGAATGGAATTTTCATAATAATCATTTTTCTCTTTTATAAATATTTTTTATAATAAAAATGACTAATTATTAGGATCGTCCGTAGTCACTTGAATATTTATATTTACAATCATCAGCACTTTTCTCTCCTATCGTATCAAAACATATTAACCAAAAATAACAATATACAACATTGTCGAGTACTTAGAAAATAGATAATGATATTGCATCTCTAATGCAAATTAAATGTACAATCCTGTATATTGTCGGGTACTTTCTATAACACAGAATAAATCATATAAAGAAGTACTGCTGATTATACAGTGCTATTCAAAAGTCCCCTCCCCCCTCGTATCTTTTGAACGGCTACACTTACATTAATAAAATTTGGAGGGTGAAAATAAAGTGTTGTAAACTTCTCTACGTATGGTAACAGGTGACGTCACAGTGACACTCTGGCCAATACTTTTAAATAGGACCTTATGGCAAGTGATAGCCATATTAATTTTGTTTGGGTTTAAACTAATTTTGACGGATAAATTAAATGAATACCAAAATTATTGAAATTATTTTTTTAAATTTAATTAGGTAATCAAATATCAACAATGGATTCTTATAGCAAGTGTTCGAAATGTGCTCCGTCTACTTCCTGATAGTAATACATCCTATTAATAAACTCTTGTCGTACTCGTTTGAATGTGTCAGCTGAAATTGCATTGCATTCTTCAATAATTCTTTCTTTCAAAACGCCAATGCTATCTGGTGCAGGTATAAACCTTTGATTTCAAGTACCCCCATAGAAAAAAATCTAATGGTGTCAGATCTGGTGACCGAGGTGGCCATTCTATAGGACCTCGCCGGCCGATCCATCTACCTCGATATTCTTCATCCAGGTAACGTCTTACAGCATCATAATAATGTGCAGGAGCACCATCTTGTTGAAATGTTATTTCCAGATGGCCGAATTCTTCTGGATTATCTTCCAGAATTTCAAGATTTAACGGCTCAATTGCATTTTGTAACATCTCCAGATACACTTCACCGCTTAAATTTGAATTTAGGAAGACAGGACCAACTATGTGGTTTCCCAAAATACCTGCCCAAACATTGACTTTTTCTGGAAATTGGTTATGCTGTTCACGAAAGGTGTGAGGATTTGTGTCACTCCAATACTTTACATTTTGTGTATTCACCTTTCCATTGAGGCAAAAAGTACTTTCGTCACTAAAACAAATTGTTTTTGTGTAATGTGGGTTTTGACTAATTTTATTTGTCATACATTCACAGAATTCGAGTCTTCTGTCGGGCTCGTCATCCGAAAGGTGGTACACCATTTTTAACTTGTATGGATGAAATTTATTTTTAGCCAACACTCTCTGTACTGTACTTTTACTTACTTCACAGATAGACGCAACTTTAGTTGAAGAGAAATAAGTAGGGTTTACTACCATTTCAGCAACTATATCAATTTTTTTATCATCACTAAATGCTGGTCGACCAGATCGTTTGGCATCTTGAACACTACCTGTTGCTTCAAACGTGTGAAGTAGCTCCCTCAAATAAGTTCTCGAGATAGGGCGATCTGGGTATCTCTCATTAAATAAACGTTCCGCTTCTTTCCGCTTCTTTCTAGATTCACCAATTATTAAGATAGCTGATACTTTGTCGGATTGAGTACGTACCATTTTGCATATGTAAACTCTTAAACGTCTCGTTAAACAATAAAATTAATTATTTAAGCTATTTAGAAAAACTTTGCAAAGCAACAAATACTATTAATTTAAAAACGTCAATTTTTTTGACAACTAACCAGAGGCGGACTGAAAAATCTTCCATATTTAAATGTGAAATAATAATTTTGTTATTTATTTAATTTATCCGTCAAAATTAATTTAAACCCAAACAAAATTAATGCTAATGGCTAACCCTCACTATTAAAATAAGTACCTAGTGGAGGCGCCCCACAGGTACAATTCATATTATTATTATTATTATTATTATTTTTCTTATTATCATTATTTTATTATTACTATTGTGGTAACAGGAAGTAACCATCCATCAAAGCCAAACTATTACGCGTTTGAAAATTCCCTTAGATAAATGGTTCAAGGGCTGGCCAACCCTGAAACCATTCTCCCTAGGGGGAGGGATGTAATGCCCCTCGTATAATGTATTAGGTCATTGACGAAATAGCTTAATTAATACTTTTATAAATATGTCTATCAGCAATGATATAAAATATTAGTAAGCTTAAATAAAAATATAAACATAGTTTTGGACATTTTGATGAGACGGGTACAAATATATTTATAATTAGATTAATACAATAAACTTCAACGAGGTCGGTTCTATACCGATAGATCAACGTAATTTGTACTTAGAATTATTTAGTTGTTTAATAAAGATATAAGTGACTTTTACTAAGTGTTTAATAACAACGACCCGTCAACCCTTACATGGCTATGTAGCCAATGTCAATGCCTCTCAAACGAGATATCACTTGCCATAAGGTCGTATTTAAAATTACTGGTCAGAGTGGCACTGTGACGTCATCTATTACTATTACGTCACCTGTTACCATTCCTAGAGAAGTTTACAACACTTCATTTTCACCCTCCAAATTTTTTTAATGTAAGTGTGGCCGTTCAAAAAATACGAGGGGTGGAGGGGACTTTTGAATAGCACTGTATATTTAAATGCACATGAATCCTTTAAAAAGTCACGATATCTCGTCTTTATTTACCATTTCTCCATTTCTTTAAAAGAGTAATTTACCATACAGGGTGGATAACCTAATACTTGCAATTTTGCAATTTTAAGAATATTTGATATTGCTAACTCCCAAATCCCTTAAGAACCCCCGCACTGTTTATAGTTTTCCTTTCTATTGTGTTTACCGTAGATTGAGAGACACGTCCAGGATTTGGGTGCATTACATGAAATACTGTGCTTACCTTTTGTTGAGTCTGCATCTTATCGCCAACACCAATTTTTTTTTCTCTCACTTTCAGTTAAACAACAAAACAAATTTGTCAGATAGACAGATAGACAGATAGACGATAGAAAAGATTCATGAAAAATGATTTTGCCTCAATTACCCCTGCCGTGACAGTTTTCCGCGCAATAATATTAGGAGTCGGAATAGATATGAAGTTTAATTTAATTAACGTATACCTACATATTTGTCAAAAGTTAAAGTAGAATTAGAAGCTACAGAACATCGGAATATATGCTGTATATTACGTGACAGGTATTTTCAAACTAACGTGCTAATTAGCAAGTTTATCATAGTTTATATAATGTATTATTCAATACAACCCTTCGCTTGTAATTGAAAATTTAATTTTGAACTGCCAACTACGTAGTTTCATAATTATCATGAAACAAAACACTTAAACCAAAAAGCTACTCTCTAATTTTTTATATCGTTTTATATTTTACTTTTAAAACATGGAATGGAATAACGTAACATATTTTTGTTATCCTGACGATCTCTGTCAGAAATTTAAAAAAATTCTTCGACGTCCAAAAATAAAATCAAGATTCCAAAACAGAATAGGTACCGAATTATGACAAGTTTTTATCAATTGGACGCTCATTAAAATATAAATATAATAATTCAAACAACTTGAATCTAATACAAAAAGGAATATAGGTATCTTTAATCCCCAGTATTCGAAAGGGTAGTCATAGAGACTCTATTTAAATTCACGACCCTTGACATTACTATACACGTTATGCCCACAGGATAATTCAATTTATTATTCTCAAACGACTGACGTTTCACGCACTACCTACTATTACAACTACTATACATTTACTATTATGTTGAAGACATTTTCTAACTATTCCACAACAGCAAAAGGAAAACACTTAGGAGCAGTAAAAGCATTTCTGCTTTTAGAGCGTGCTTAGTGGAAATTGATTAGCACCAGAAGGGTAGTTGTAAATGAATATAAATTTCACTTTGTAATAGTGTACTAGTATACAGGGGATTAATTATTTTAATGTCTTGAAAGAAAAAAAGTTACGTTTATAAACCGTGAGGAATAAAAAAATTAGGTACTTTATATTAAAATTACGTTAGAAATCGTAAGAAGAGATTATATTTTCAGCTGTGAGTACTCTTAGATTATATACATACCACCTTCTCATATTTACAATAAAAATTAAATAATATTTCCGGAAAGTTCTATGATTAAAAATCACCTACGGATTCTATTTCAATGCCTTTATAAATAAATAAATAAAAATCTTCCCATTACTTTAAAAATAATGTATTTATCGACGATATTTAATTTTTTCTCTGGAAAAAAGGCCTAAAAATACTGAAAACGTTGCAGATTGTATAAAAGTTTATTAATTGTAGCACCACCTAGTCGTCACTAGATGAACTGTTCCTCACTGACATTTATATCCACAGATAAATGGAAAACTGTTCCTCCTCAGTTGAATGAATATGTCTGTGGTCTGGAAGTCGGTTATCTATGGTCAAGAACTATCAAGTGTTGAAGGATTACTCAATTTTTAGTGGCTGTAGAAAGTTAGTTACACCTTAGATTCGATTAGGTTTGATGAGGTGGCTAATCGGCTTATTCCACTGCGACCCTTTCAGATTTTTTGTGGTCCTCTGAATCTAGATTATAACCTCCAGTCCGACTCTTGTTGTGTAGCCATTAGCCAATCAGTCGCGAATCTGTCAACCATAGACAAAATAAATATATTAAAATTAAAATTAAATATATAAAATAAATTATATTATATTTCTCTATGCTGTTAACACACCATACACCATAGATATAAAAATACTGATTTCTATGCTCTTAAATATCGATGGCCGTCAGATGTCTGTCAGTGTGCTGTCAGTGACCCGTCCCTACAGTGACTAATGTCATGTTAATTAACACTTGTTTCACTTGTTTGTTATCATCCCGAAAGAAGTTGATCTGAAATGAACGTTATATGACGCTTAGATACAAACAAACACTTTATACGTTATCCATATTCAGGTAAGTGATAAGATTAGAATGATATTATTTGTTTATAATAATTTGAAATATTGCGGGAAATTGGAAATTTAATGGATGAAAACATTAAGTATGCCACTCCCTTTATTACTAAGTCTTCAAACATTTCTCTAAATAATTTTTTTCAGAAATGAGACTGTACATATTATTTTGGATTACCACACTCCTAGGAATAAGTTTAGCACAAAATGATCCATATAATACGAATAATTTAAACGAGAACCCCAAGGCAAATAATGAAAATAATCAAATGTATAACTTGAATAATGCAAATTCAAATTATAATCCCGGTTTTAACTATCCTGACTTGAATCAAGCAACTAACTTTAGTCCAGGTTCTAATTATAATCAAAACACAAATTATAATAGAGATAATAATTACAATAGCAACTATCCTAATTCAAATTATCCCACTTTTGGGTATGGGGGAAATTATGGATATGGAAATCCAGATGAGTTACGGTGTCCAGATAATTGGATCCGATTTCTAAATTCGTGTTATAAATTTGTTAAATCTCCAAGAAAGGCTTACAATGAAGCAAGAAAAATTTGTCAGGTAATTATAATTAAATTTCAACAAATTTGTTATATATTGTAAAGAAGTATTTAATTTTAATTATACATATTTGTACAGAAGTATATGTAGAATACACTAACTAGTATGATTTTTAGACATACAGCCCAGATGGTAGTGGTTCAGATTTAGTGTCTATCAATAGTCCAGAAAAGCATGGTTTTCTTATAAATGAGTTGAATGTTATTGATCCCCAACACAGATATATTTGGTATATTGGTGTGCATCAAAGCTCCCCAAACTCATACACTAATATTGATGGTACACAGTTAGCAAATATGGACACTGCAAAATCAGATGCTGAATTTTCTTATGGAAAGGATTATTTGGCTTATAACTTCTCCATAAATCACTTACGATGGGTTTTTGAACCAGTAAGAGGTGATGAGCCATTACTATTTATTTGTGAAGCAAATATTGGTATTTTACAAAGACTGGTAGGAGAAGATAGAAGTTACAATTATGGAATTGATGTAACTGATCCAGAAAAAATACCAATTGGGCCTTATTTCATTCAACAACCTGTAGATGCAATTTTTGATTTGTCCAGGAAAAATATTTATAATGATGTTAGCATTAGTTGTTTAGCTGGAGGATATCCTACTCCCACATATGAATGGTTTCGTGAAGATTATGAAAATGACAGACTTGCTGCTCATAAAATAGATCCTCTATTAGACATTCGTTACACCATTAGTGGAGGTACTTTAATAATCCATAACCCTCAACAAAAAGATCATGCAACTTATCACTGCAAAGCAACCAATAAATTTGGTACAATAATATCAGAAAGTGTTCAATTGAACTTTGGCTTTATTCTTGAATTTGTATTAAAACGATCTCCAGAATCAGGTGATCAAAATTGGGGAAAATCAATATACTGTGATCCTCCCAACCACTTTCCATCAGTTAAATATTCATGGTCCCGTGATTATTTCCCCAATTTCGTAGAAGAGGATAGAAGAGTATTCTCATCTAATGATGGAGCCTTATATTTTTCTGCATTGGAAACCATTGATAGAGCTAATTATAGTTGCAGTGTTTATTCTGAGTTTTCTGATTCTGGAAGGAATGGACCATTCTTTCCGTTGCGAGTTAATCCACACTGTAAGTATTTTCATAAAGTTATTTTATTTTTCTGCTATCAATTTAATCTTTGATATTTTATTTCAGCCAATTACCAACAATTGAAATTTCCAAACAACTTTCCTAAAGCTTTTCCTGAAGCGCCCACTGCAGGGAAAGATGTAAGATTGGAATGTGTTGCATTTGGATAGTAAGTTCATAATTTGGATATTTTTAACATTATTTAACCAAATTTTTTCAATTTTAGTCCAGTTCCAAGTTACAATTGGACTAGAAAAAGTGGAAGTTTACCAAGAAGTGCCTACTTTACAAGTTATAATAGAATTCTTAATATACCAAATGTGCAAGTAGAAGATGAGGGAGAATATATTTGCCGTGCCTTTAATGATAGAGCTAGTATTGAAAACAACGTATTTTTAAACATTCAAGGTAAATTTGAAAATTCTTGAAATTCCTCTGAAATTAATTTTTGTTCTTTTAGCTGAACCTACCTTTACTATACCATTAAAAGACAGACACATGGATAGTAAAAGTGAGTTAGTTTGGACATGTGAAGCATTTGGCATTCCAGATGTTAACTATACTTGGTGGAGAAATGGTCGCCAACTAGGTATTTATTTTTTAATCTCCACAGTTAACATTATTGCATCATGTTTAATTTTAGTTCAAGGATATTTGGATATAGAAGATCGAGGTCGTATCAAAATCCAAGATAATGTCTTAACAATTTCTTACATAGATAAAGAAAAAGATCCAGGAATGTATCAATGTAGGGCTTCCAATACTTTGAAAACTTCATATTCATCTGCACAGTTGAGGGTCTTGGGTAAGTTTATTTATTAAATAAAATAGTGAATTAAAAAATGTCTTGTTATTATTTTTTGTCAAAACATTTTCTCTAATTATCGTTGGTTGATAAACCTTTAGTATTATCAATATAATTTTGACTTTTCTATTTTGTTTATAAACACCATTATCAATGCTGTATTTTTCTTTCTATTTAAGTATTATGTTGACCTCTGATTATTTTGTTTACAATAAAGTAGGAAAGTTGCTGCATAAGAGATATAACGAATTTCATAATTTTCAAAAAGAATAACTCGTTAAATTATCAAAAACAGAGTATCAGGAAGCTTCATATAATTTATTACACCTTGAATATGAAATGGTGCAGCAAATATTTATGGCATACTTGCGTGAATCACCCTGTACATTTAAATTTATGTTTACATAACGCACAACTCAATTCAAAATTTGACGTGTGCATTTTTTACAATTTTCTAAAATAATGACATAAAGAATTTTATTCCATAAGTGGTTTCCACACTGTATGTCAAAGAGTGAATAAAAATTACATACAAGAAAACTTATATAAAAATGAATGTTTGTTGATTTTTTATTCGCTGCTGTACCGTTTATCTCATTTTATTGAAATTTTGCTAACTTCTTGTTTGCACCCATGTAACAAAGAATATTATTATTATATAAGCAATTCTGGAATTTCAGAATTTAAACCATCATTTAAGAAGCATCCTTTAGAATTTGAATCATATGCTGCTGAGGGTGGAAATGTAACAATAAAATGTAATCCAGAAGCAGCACCTAGACCAAAATTCACCTGGAAAAAAGATGGAAACGTTATAGGTTCTGGTGGACACAGAAGAATTTTTGAAAATGGTAATTTATACATAAGTCCCGTATCTAGAGATGACGAAGGTGTTTATACTTGTACTGCTTCAAACGAACTGGGTATAGACGAATCAAAAGGACGACTCATTGTACTGCGTAAGTTTTCAATTTGTGTTACATTGAGAAAAAGTTATTCAAAGAACTGGGATTTTGTTGAATTGTAGGAGGTCCTCGGCTTGTTGAACCTTTGAAGGACACTTTAGTCACATCTGTCGGTAGAAATATTGATTTGCGTTGTTATGCAGTGACTGATGAAATGTTGGATATTGCATACATATGGAAACACAATGGTATGACAATACGTGATATTGATGTCAGAAACTCCTACAATCGTATAGTAAGTGAAAATTTTTTATCAATTTTTGAGTTAAAAACGCTTCGAAAGATCTTTGTAGCGGCAAAACTTATTGGTTGATGATAAACATTTTTTTCTTAGAAAATCGATGCTGGATATTTAAGAATACTAAACGCTACATTCTCTGATACCGGCGAATATGAATGTGTCGTCAAATCTGCTGTGGGTCGAATATTCTCAAGAGCTGTAGTAATCGTAGAAGGTCCTCCTGGTCCTCCAGGTGGCGTTAAAGTACTAGACATGAAAAAAACATCAGTTACTTTACAGTGGACGGATGGTGCTAGTCACGGTTCACAAATTCACAGCTACAGCATCAGCGGAAGAACCAATTGGAACCAAACTTGGGTTAACATAACTCATGGTGTCAGAGCAACTGAAATAGATAGATACACGAGAAGAAAGGAAGCTGTAATCGACAATAACTTAACACCTTGGGCTGTGTATGAGTTCAGAGTAGCAGCATGGAATAATTTGGGAATGGGAATTCCATCTCAACCCAGTCCTAAACACCCTAGTCCACCTGACAGACCATACATTGCACCACGTAATATAGGCGGCGGAGGTGGAAAAATTGGAGATCTCACTATAAGATGGGATCCTCTTAAAGAAGACGAACAAAATGCACCGGGAATCTATTACAAAATATTCTGGAAAAGAAAAGATGGGGAGGCTGAATTTAAGAGCCAAAAACTAGAAGAATATGGTAATGTTGGAGAAGCTGTGGTTTATATTGATTTTCAGTACTACTACACAGAATATGTAGTTAAAGTACAAGCATTCAATAATGAAGGAGCGGGACCCATTAGTCGTGAAACTGTTATTTATTCGGCCGAAGACATGCCTCAAGTTGCCCCTCAACTAGTAGTGGCCAAATCTTTCAATTCTACTGCTCTTAATGTCAGTTGGGTACCTGTTGATCAAAGCAGAGTAAAGATCAGAGGAAAACTTATTGGACACAGAGTAAGTAATTCAGAAATATATAAAGTTAATTCTTATTAAATTTTAATTTTTTGATAATAGATAAAATACTGGAAAAAAGATAGCACTGAACAAGATGCTGTGTATTACTTATCCAGAAAAACAAGACCATGGGCGCTCATTGTTGGTCTTGAACCAGATACATATTATTTTGTTAAATCTATGGTTTATAATTCTGCTGGAGAAGGACCTGAGAGCGAACGGTTTATAGGTAAGACACAAAATTTTGGAAAATTCTAATTGTACTATATAAAAATCTATTTTTTAGAACGTACTTATAGAAAGGCACCTCAAAAACCTCCTTCTTCTGTAAGGCTCTTTGGTATTGATCCTTCTACAGTTAGAGTTGTTTGGCGCTATGTCCAACCTTCTTTAGAAGAAGAACCATTGCAAGGTTACAAGGTAAGTGTTCGTATACTATTGTCGATTCTTTTATTCTCTAATGCGCGTTTGTAATTATCAATGATTTAGTACAAGTTTTAGTCAATTTTTTAGGATCCTAAAATTAGGACACTAAAATATTGACAAGAAAAAAATGTGTTTGCAACACACCATGTTTTAGTCACTTATTTAGGTTGTGATTATGCGCACTGAGCAGTATGATTTTGTTAGTAACCTGTCACTTCTCAGATTTTAGCAAAGAATTTGAATTTTTCAATTTAAATAGTTATCAGACAACAATCAACACAGAATTTTTATTGTTAGCAGCAGCAACTCTTATTAATATAGTAGTAGTTAGGAATTATATAAGAAAGAGAAGCCCTCATGTGCTTATTTTTATTTTGAGAGGCAAGGTCTTCTTTTTCCTCTTATTTTATGGGAATCAAACCACAATGTTTTTTATTTCGACGTTTCGGTAGCGTTCCAGCTACCGTTGTCAAGATTAACTAGTAATTAAAAAAATTTTTGGTCCCTATCTGACACAACGAAAAAAATATGACAACTAGACAATCAATAATATTTTGAAGTTTAAGACTACAAAACTTTGTTGTCAAATTTTATTAAGGTCCATTCATAGTAGATCACATCTCTGGTAAAATGTGAAATAAAATATTTTATTTTATAACATTCTAACGATATGTTTACTAGAAATGGAATCCAGTGAAGTGCACGTTCCAGGAACGGTTTTTATTGGGATAGCGCTTTTTTTCGCTTATTTAGGAAATGTTGTTAATAAAACGCACTTGTTACTTTTTTGTGTATGATTATTTTTGTTTTAAAATATACATAACTCAGTTTGGTGATTTTGTGTATTGAAGTATGTATCTGTTACTGTTAAAGTATTTACTTGGCTAGTATATGAACTAGTTAGATAGTATACAAACTATCCAACTGCCTGGTTATTTTGATTAAAAATCATATTTCCACTAAAATAGCTACGAGTAATTGCTGGTTTGTATACTATCCAGACAGTTTATAAACTACAAAATTTATCGCTGAAACTCAAACCACAAGGAAATTACACAAATTAGCTAGCATTTTTGGCTAGTTTGTAAACTATCCACATTAGTTGGATAAAGTGCGAACCTGATACTGGTAGTAATGCATAATAAACAACGAGTTACTTTGAAAGTTTGGGTTAATTCAGCGCTTCGTAATGTTATTTCGGTGTCCATCTTGACATTTTCCAGCTTTAAAAATTGTTTCTTACACACTGTCACAACACACAACACTTGACGAAACATAACCCCACTAAATTACCCAAAGAGAATTGGTTGGTTTACATACTAACCAACTCGTTGGTTATTATGTATAACTACCAATATCAGGTTCACACTATCCAACTAATGTGGATAGCTTACAAACTAGCCAAAAATGCTAGCTAATTTGTGTAATTTCCTTCTGGTTTGAGTTTTAGCGATAAATTTCGTATAGTTTATAAAATAGCTGGATAGTATACAAACCAGCCATTACTTGTAGCTATTTTAGTGAAAATATAATTTTTCATCAAAATAACCA
>CAJUYG010001472.1:40191-51674 GCA_910591675.1 Galerucella calmariensis
ATTGTATTTTACAAAAATTTGGACGAGACGAGATTTTGCTTGGTATTTGTAATGTTATTAATTTTACATTGAACAATTTTATATTTACAGTGAATAAACTAAATATTTTTAAATCCCATATTTTCCCACTAATATCCGATAATCTGAACACTACTCTGGTGAAAAATGAAACCGAGCTTATTTGTTGAGAGCCGGTAGCTGATTCTAATATTTCCACCAAAGATCCGCCGTCGAGCAATCCATTGGTAAGAGTTATGGTAATTGATTAATGGCAATCAACCATACAGCTTAACTGGAATGGGATGAGAAGCTGATGTGTACACTGACAGAGGAGCAGGAACTCTACCTGCCAGAGTCGTTGATCAACAAAATATTGAACTTTTGAACAGGTGAGGTCAAAAAAAAGGATAACAGGAGTAGACTCCGTTTCACAAGAAGAACCCACTAGAAGTTGCAGTGTACAGATCCACATCGTCAACATTCCTGCAATTAACAAAAAAAACTTACATTTTTTGTGATGCAATCAATATGTTGCTGCCATCTATTGATGCCTAAGGCTTTGACCGATATTGATGCTCAGATATTGTTATGTGCAGCTTCTTCGCGCATACGGCAGCAACTTCTAGTGGGTTCTTCTTATGTGAAACGGAGTCTACTGCACACAATTGATATACAGTGCTATTCAAAAGTCCCCTCCCCCACGTATCTTTTGAACGGCTACACTTACATTAATAGAATTTGGAGGGTGAAAATAAAGTGTTGTAAACTTCTCTACGAATGGTAACAGGTGACGTAATAGTAATAGATGACGTCACAGTGCCACTCTGGCCGATAATTTTAAATAGGACTTTATGGCAAGTGATATCTCGTTTGAAAGGCATTGACATTGGCTACATAGCCATATTCATTTTGTTTGGGTTTAAACTAATTTTGACGGATAAATTAAATAAATACCAAAATTATTGAAATTATTTTTTTAAATTTAAAAATATCAACAATGGATTCTTATAGCAAGTGTTCGAAATGTGCTCCGTCTACTTCCTGACAGTAATACATCCTATTAGTAAACTCTTGTCGTACTCGTTCGAATGTGTCAGATGAAATTGCATTGCATTCTTCAATAATTCTTTCTTTCAAAACGCCAATGCTGTTTGGTGCCGTAGTATAAACCTTGGATTTCAAGTACCTCCATAGAAAAAAATCTAATGGTGTCAGATCTGGTGACCTAGGTGGCCATTCTATAGGACCTCGCCGGCCGATATATCTACCTCTCAATATTCTTCATCCAGGTAACGTCTTACTGCATCATAATAATGTGCAGGAGCACCATCTTGTTGAAATGTTATTTCCAGATGGCCAAATTCATCTGGATTATCTTCCAGAATTTCAAGAATTACCGGCTCAATTGTATTTTGTAACATCTCCAGATACACTTCACCGCTTAAATTTAAATTTAGGAAGACAGGATCAACTATGTGGTTTCTCAAAATACCTGCACAAACATCGACTTTTTCTGGAAATTGGGTATGTTGTTCACGAAAGGTGTGAGGATTCGTGTCACTCCAATACCTTACATTTTGTGTATTCACATTTCCATTGAGGCAAAAAGTACTTTCGTCACTAAAGCAGATTGTTTTTGTGTAATGTGGGTTTTGACTAATTTTATTTGTCATAATTTCACAGAATTCGAGTCTTCTGTGGTGCACCATTTTTAACTTGTATGGATGATATTTATTTTTAGCCAACACTCTCTGTACTGTACTTTCACTTACTTCACAGATAGACGCAACTTTAGTTGAAGAGGAAGTAGGGTTTACTATCATTTCAGCAACTATATCAATTTTTTTATCATCACTAAATGTTGGTCGACCAGATCGTTTGGCATCTTGAACACTTCAAATTTGTGAAGAAGCTCCCTCAAATAAGTTCTTGAGATAGGGCGATCTGGGTATCTCTCATTAAATAAACGTTCCGCTTCATGGAGATTCTTTCTAGATTCACCAATTATTAAGATAGCTGCTACTTTGTCGGCTTGAGTACGTACCATTTTGCCTATGTAAACTCTTAAACGTCTCGTTAAACAATAATTAATTAAATATTTAAGCTATTTAGAAAAACTTTGCAAAGCAACAAATACTATTAAATTAAAAACGTCAATTTTTTTGACAACTAACCAGAGGCGGACTGAAAAATCTTCAATATTTAAATGTGAAATAATAATTTTGGTATTTATTTAATTTATCCGTCAAAATTAGTTTAAACCCAAACACAATTAATATGGCTATGTAGCCAATGTCAATGCCTTTCAAACGAGATATCACTTGCCATAAGGTCTTATTTAAAATTATTGGCCAGAGTGGCACTGTGACGTCATCTATTACTATACGTCACCTGTTACCATTCGTAGAGAAGTTTACAGTGTTATGTTATCTATGGTTTACAACACTTTATTTTCACCCTCCAAATTTTATTAATGTAAGTGTAGTCGTTCAAAAGATACGAGGGTTGGAGGGGACTTTTGAATAGCTCTGTATACAGGACTGAGAGAACTAGTGAAATGACTCAACCTTGATACTGACAACTAGACTCCACTGCCCAATAGAACAAAAAGCCTGAGAGGCCTTGGACTTGAAACTTTGTGCTGATCAAATAAATAGGCTGGAAATTAATTATTAAAAGCATAGTATAGATCAAATTTATATTTTATTGAAGCTGTGCTTATACACAAACGCTACAAATTAATTATTTTGACTACTAGAATTTTCAACTGTAACTGTAAATTCATTTGAGTTGAATTTCAAGCGATTTAGAGTATCTTTCCATGCATCAAAATTTGGTCTTTCAATGTCATTACAACTGACATACTCATTCTTTTTTCCAACTCTTTGCATTACTTTTTTTTGGATTCTGTTCAAATCATCGGCATTGTCGCAAATTAAATTCGCCAAAGTTGTTTTACGTATTTCGTTGAGTTGATCCGGTGTGAATGCTTGCGGTGGATGTGGATTTTCGTACCAAAATCGGTCTCCGTGTTTTAATCTGTAAAACTGATCTAGAATTAAACAGGTTACAGTTGGTCCTAATATGCTCCCTTCTATAGGCTTTTCGCTCAGCGCTCCAGTGTACAGATCCACATCGTCAACATTCCTGCAATTAACAAAAAAAACAGTAATTCACTTTTTTTATGATTCAATGAATATTTTTGCATGATGCTGCCATCTATTGATGTACGTATAGTAAAATATTTGTGATGTCGTGTTTAGTTAGAAAGGAAACTTTAAAATTTTAGTAGCTATCTTTCAGTAAATCAATATTTATGCATGAGGCTGCCATCTATTAATATGTATTAAAAATTTTTAATGCCATATGTAAAGACATTACAGAGAGCATGGATTATTTCGAATACAAGGTGATTTATTTTTATATAAATTAAGATTGTCGTGTAAAAATTCTGTTCAACTCACTTGTATATAATTTTCATATTACGTAGCGAGTCTGGATCAATTTCTTGCTCTAAATCCTCAAATGTCGCAGGTTTTTTTAAACCACAATGTTCTCTCCATTTGGTATATCCAGGCAGTCCATGATCTCTTCCTCTTTGAACATTTAAGGACACAAGGTCGAGTCCACATAATTTTGGTTGTTTTATTTGCTCAGCAGATCTTTTAAACATGTGGAATTTCAACTAAAACACATAATTTAATTTCAACTAAGTCTCCATTGCTTGATGGTGGTGGTATATTTGCCGTAGGGTTGGAAAAACTTACCTCATTAGTAAAGTAGGGATCGCTAGCTTGGATATTGGTACTCATTGCACCTCTAAGGGTTTTATCTAATCCACCAGATTCATACAAACTGAAGGGATTAAATAACATTTTATGCATTTGAATATATTCAGGAGATGATGTATCGTTTGCCAAAAGCTTCATTAATCCAGGGATAATGGAATGAGCGAATCTAAAAGCTGCAGCTGCAAAATTATTAGCAATACCTGGATCAATACTGTCGTTATATTTTTGAAAATATTCTTTCTTGTTCATCGGGTTTAAATCGTATTTTTGCATCACCTTCTTGCCTATAAATAATTGATTTAAAATCATCATTTTGAGTGCATACCAGATAAATACTGACCTAATAAAATTGGTAAAAATTCATTGTAAGTAATGTGCTGTATTTGAGCTGCAACAATTCTTCTGGTTTCTTGATAGACGATTTCGTCATCCCAATGTGAGTTTAGTTCAGATAAATTCGATGCAATAGAATTATGTTGACGGACCCACAGTAAATGCATAGTAGTCAAATGTAAGTTTTCATTCGCCCTACTATCACCTAAATTTAAAATTTAATCAATAAAAACAGCTGTGATACAACAAACTTTTTTACCTGTTAAAAAACAATATTTTCCATTCATTTCATCTTCTATTCGATTACATCCGTCGTTTAGATCGTCTGAAGTTGGCAAAAGTGCTCTTCCGTCCTTAGTAACTAATACTTTCATCGCTCCTTTTTCCATCGTACGCAAATTTTTAGCAAAAGCTTCGTCAGCGCTGTATATGGCAGAACCATCGATAAAAGAAGTCACTTGATTCAACTGTTCTCTTGGTCCGAGACAACATTTTGGAGCTGGGGCGGATCTAACGAACTCCATGCAACTTACATTGTATTCCCTGGAAATCAAACTCTTCTTCTTACTTCCAAATTATTAGTTACTGAAGGTTATTTACCTGAATGGATCATTCGCGTCTAAATAAACTGGAAAGCACTCTGGAGATGTCCTCTCGATATGATCACAACAGGATATTGTACTGCCGTCCACTTTTTGACTAATCGCAGTGGCTGTTATATCGTGGTCTAAAAATTGTCCCCAAACAGCAAGCATAACTGAAAATTTTGGATCATCTCTGTAATAAGGTCGGTGTATAACCAAACTCACTGTCCTAGCGGATGGCAGGGACTCCCCAGTTGAAGATACTCTTGGTTTACTGATTCCTGTAATGAATATTTGTACTCTAATGAAGTTAGGGATTAAAACATTGTTTGTTTCAACCATTAGTATTTACAGTATTTTGCATTGGCACCAACTTGGCACCAAATTCGGTTATTTATTTAGGCGGACTACTATGTCGTTAAAATGATTTATGACATTAATTATTCTCGTCAGTGTGCTGTGCTTAAATATAGAGAAGCGAAGCACAATAATTGTTAGTCATCTCCAAATTGATCAAATTTATATTTTTTGTCTACTTACCATCAGCGTATTCTGGTGGTAACATTCTTCTAAACGGTCTATAAGCATTTCCATATTCTAATGGTCTTCTCAAATTATTACAGCTACCATTGAAAGATCTGTATTTGTGTAAGAAGTTGCACTCAATAGTTTTATTTTCACAAAATTCTCCAGACGGAGTCCCTTGGTTTTGGCACATTATATTTATTGTTGTATTATCTGCGTTCCTGTAAAAATTGTTTATTTATACCAAAAAACATATACCGGATGTCCCAATAAGAATGGCTCTCCACCAGAAATGTGTAAGAGCCGAAAATAAAAGAAGGCTCAGGATGTGGAGTTTACTCGAAAGCACTAAGCCTAAGGATTAAGTTGGTAATTGGAAACAATACCAGCGTGGTTCAAACAGAAGTGGCTGGTATCTCAATTGCCACAAAAGAACTATCCAGAAAAGGAATTTCTGGCAAAAACATACCAATCTTCACTGATAGTAGGCAAGCCCTATTAGCCTGAGAAGCTGGCGCAGAAGAAATATTTGACGATGACCAGGAAAAACCTACGTTTAACAGTAGGATTTCTGACTGGCCTCTGTCAACTAAGGAAACATCTCCACTGTATGGGCATAGTGGACAAACCTCTATGCAGGATGTGTGAACAGGAAGATGAAACTGTAAGGCATGTCTTGTACGAGTGTGCGGAGTTATCGTCGATCAGAGAGTGTGTGTTCGGTGAGTCTTGGCCTACACCTGCCGATATAAAGGAGATGTCTCCTAGTGACCTGTCTACCTTCCTGTCCTGGGAAGGACAGGATGGACGATTACCTTGAGGACAACTCAACAATGGGTCACTTGTGGCCTAAGTGCTGTGAGCCTACACTCACACTCCCTACTCTACAGATACATATGTCTAAGTTTACTTCTATAATCCACTCCTATTCAATACCTTCTGGGTATTTAGATTTACAAAATAAATAAAGCTATAAATAAACATGCAAGCATCTCAAGTACAGATTTTATGAAAATTAATTACCTGTTAATGTATCTGGTAGCGTATTCTTCAATGAATCCTGTTCTAGACAATTCTCTTCCACGTACACTTGTAGCTGTAACTTTTTGGTGTCTGTAACTTGGACTCTGGACACTTAGAGACGGGATAGCTGCTTCAATTTCATCTTTTTCTTGTAAATTCTTTTTTCCTTCCTCTATTGCTTCATTCCACAATGTAACATTTTCGAGAGTTTCATTTGGGGTTTGTATGTCTGTTAGTGGAAAATTTGTTTCAAAAAAAGAAACAAAAGGCGATTCTACAGTTACATTATTGCCATCATTTTCGGGATTTGGGTTTTCGTTTATACTATACAATACTGTCATAGTTATTGATATCAAAAGTATTGTTCTGAAAATACAACAAATATTTTCAAACACCACAGATTTATAAAGTTTTGTTTACAGTTGTTAATAAGTTGTTGTTGTCCTTTGCTGACTGGACATTCCAAACAGTATTTAAATATTTGATAATCAATTAGTTATAAAAATGAACACTTACAAAAATAAGGCACATAGACAACACTGAAATTGTTTCACTCTTCTTTTCCGTTCTCTTGAAATGCTGGAATTAAACGAATAGTCACATTGACTCATCGGGGGAATTACAAGTCTGGTACGTTCTGTTGGTTGAGGCATATTCAATCTAAACAATAAATTGAGGACTATTTTCCAACCTTTCTAAAATATATGAGCTAAAAAGTTATAAGGTTCGAAAGAAATAGGAAAAGTTTATAAAACACACCCTGTATCTCGGTTATAAAGTGCAGAAGAAACATTAAATATAGGTTTTTGGAAGCACCAAAGTGATACCCATCTACAGTTAATGTTTGGCTCTTTCCCAATGAAACACACTGTATAAAAAAATGTACAAATTAGGTACTCACCAGAATATAGAGATCCGGAAATGATAACACTGACGCTCTCGTAAAGGTACTGGTAGTTAAAAGTAGACCTACTACTGCCAACAGTGTTGGAAAATTGAAATTGATACAGAAGCCAATCAACCATAATGAAACCCTAGATGTTTTACCTGGTAATTAATATCTAATGTAAAATATACTAGAGGTACATATAGGATAATTAAAATCAACAAAACGTTAGATGCGTTTTACATTTTTTCTGCTCAAATTTATATCCCACTTTTGACAAAAGTCAAAAAAAGACAGTCTGGTCAAAGGTTCCAGCGCCTCAAAATTTTCATGTGGTGTCTCCATCCGTAAGTATCCCGAGGGATAGTCGCCCAGCTTAAACTCAAAAATTAAAGGTTTACTTTGAGGAATAAGTATTTTTTTGTTTCCTTTTTTTGAGGATTTTTTCATAGATCTCTTTCACCAACTAATGAACTTGTTCAAGGAATTCACGTCACTAATTTTATTAACTTCAGGAATAACTGTTACTTGGACACATGATAGTTTATTATAAAATAAGGATTTCAAGGATTAAGTGAGAAGAATTTGATATGAATGACGAAATGATTTAAGTCCTAATATCCTGTAAAGAATTGGTGTCGCGTCCTTCATCCAAATAACACCGGGCCGTGGCCGGAAGACACCGAGTTTACCAAATCAATTAACATTAGTATGTAGAATAGCAAACCAAAAGAATAATGTTTGACAACCTTCAGTATTTAAACTAATGAATAAATAAATATTTGCTACCTACAGATGAATTCGATAAATTCAGTGCAAATTACAAAATACAATTCTCGACTCTGAACCATTATGTAATATTTATTACGTTGAATATTCGTCTTGAATAATAAACAAACTAATGGTAATTGATGTTGAGATAATCGTGATGATGTGCCCATAACACCTTTTCATTGAAAATCTTGGTTTTATTTCGTCTTGCATGAGCATAAGTACACCTTTCATCGGCGGTTTATGTCGAGGTTGGTCGAACACACCATTACTTTTATGCATTGGCATATCATTGTTTAAGTAGATAACTAATTTTTACGTATAAATATTAGAATATTTTTGTAACGCTACTGTTAGATATATAACAAGGGTGGCCAACCTGCGGCTTTTTGAGTTCCCTTTTCATTTTTGTGTTATTTTAAAGAATCATTATCGTTCGTATGTGCTTCAATTGTGGCTCGCCAAAAATTTCAAATTTTGAAAAATAGCTCGGCTCGACCCCTGATATATACAATGCCAGCTGCCGCAAATTTATCATATTGTATATTTGAGGAATAAATGAAAGCGATATTGTTATCTTATCTCTATTTGTGGTGACAATATATTGATTGTTCAATATATTTTTAATAGGTATCTCCAACTCTTTGTTGTCTCCAATGAAGATGGATCTAACTTTATGCGTCACCATCATCATCACATATGTTTTATAACACTGATATTTTAATATATGAAATCAAAATTATTATATTATTATTTTAGTTTGCACGTCACCATAGTTTGAAACCTATCTTTATTTGGACTGGTCATAAATCTCAATACCTCAATCACTATAGATATTCCGGTGCACGCGAATTCCCGTCAGGATCCTCAATGATCAATATAATACACTTGAGTTCTCGTCCGGGGAGTAGAGGTAAATTGCGCACATTGGTCAAGAAGTTTCCCAAATTTGGGAAGGGTTCGTCAGGTAGTTGCAGCCAGGGGATTAAGTCTCTGGATAAGTAAATTGCGCACAGCGGTCAAATTGTATCCTTAGTCCATAAAAATATCAGAAAATAAGAAATAGAAAACTAAAAAAAAACAAGAAAACCCAGGCCCAAACCCGGTTGATCTAAGTGTAAATGCAAAAACTAAACTGATCTATGTACCTACGCCTCAAATTGTTATCGTAAAGTCATTAGGGGATAATCATTTGAATCTCTGGTAACTTTTAAAATTCGTGGAATCGGTAGAAAGTTGTATGTCATTCTTATAGACCCTCTTTAGGGTCACTTGTGCGTAATTTACCTTTTAAAAAGAAACATTTTGGGTATACCTGGCTACAAACTGACCGCTGTGCGCAATTTACCAACCCCGCCCGTCCGACACTTGCAGGTATCTTAATCCCGCACTCGAATTGCCGTCCAGTTTATTTTTCAATCTGTTCTGTTATCGGGACTGCCCTAATAGTTTACCCTGGTGGGGTTAGGTTAGGTGTCTTAATATTCCTGAAATAAATGTACAAATACCTTCACCATTTAATTTATTTTATATTTCCTTAATCACCTTAATTTTGTGTTTATCTTGATGCGCGCAATTCGGCTCCTAATTTTGGTGCTCTTACTCGTATTCAGGTAGAAAATGACCGATGCGCGCAACTCATCCCTGCTCAAATAAACACCTTTTAAACAGGTTAGTTTTCACCCTGACGGGAACTCGAGTGACAGTTTAACGTACCCTAATTATGACACAGGTAGAGTGGTTATCCTGACGGGAATTCGCGTGCGTCCTATTTGATTTTTACTTTACTACTTTTTAAAAATATATTGACAATGATATAAATACAAATATATATTTAAATTCTATAAATAAATTTAGATTATTTGCTATACGTTTACATATTTACGTATTACATAGACATTTTTTTCATTTCAGGTGAAGCTGACCTTCAACTCTAATTGGTAAGTCTTATTTGAAATATTAACCATCCGTAATTTGTTGTAATATGGAAATTGGTGAATTTGTCGAATCACGATTCCACGTTGAAACAGTACAGACAGTTGAAAAAACTACGTTGTACAATTTCAACAAATCAAATTGATAATAAAAAAGGTAGAACGTGTCGCGGGACACACGGTAGGAACTTTAGTTCCTTTTAAGCAGAAATTATGTAATACATCTGACGTTATAGATAAACAATTTGCATATTCCTCGGTGGTCGAGTAGTAAGCAAACCAGACTCTCACGCGGTAGACCCGGGTTCGATTCCCCCGTGAAGAAGTTTTTTTTAATTGTTAATGTTATTTTTAAATAATTATTCTGCTTGATATTAATAACGACAACAGATGGACGTTTGAAATATTTAGCAGAACATTCATTATTATAGATAATGGTACGGTACCCTTCATGAGAGAGTCCGACTGGTAACATCTACTTATAACAGCATCGTATATTCAAAAAGGGAAATCGTAGCATTATACAAATTGGACATTCAAGAACTGTACGTTTACCACAAAAAATTAGTGGAAACATAAAATTGAATTGTTAAATTTTCAATTTGAAGTTATATTACAGTTTATAGAAATTTTTATTTTCTAGAGTGGGTGTAGACAAAATATGCTGTTCGACTCGTGTGGATTGTCCATATCGCACTTGAACGAATGAGCACTCCGCCTACGGTGTCGTGCTCAAACTTCGTCCTCGTGCGATTAGGCCATCATATCCACACTAGTTGTACAAACTACTATTTCTATCAAAATATGCCCTTTTACATTTAAAAACAAACTGCCAAATGTCAAATCAATTTATCCATCCATTTTAAAATTATCGAATTAAAACATTCAAGTTTTCAAAATTTCAACACCCTGTATTTCGAAAAGTAAATGTGCTAGACCCCTTAATCCTCTTATCATTTTGTCCAATTTTACGAGAGGAATCTACATGCAAACGTTTCAATTACCCTTAACGTTCGAGATGCTTATACCATTTTTTGCGCGATCGTATTGAAATAAATTCCGAATAAAATAATTTAAATTTCTTCGAAATGAACGAAATAAATGTCAAAAGTGACATTTATACTTCTCGATCAGTTTAAAATATATTTTGCATTTTGGTGAATTTGTTTTTATGCTATTTATTACTTTTCGACGTCTGATCGGTAAGTAAATCACTTACCGACGTGTTAAACTTAGAAACCAGTAAACACAACCAACCGTCCTGACAACCGATGCTGTAAATAAACAAAAAAGATCAATCGCGCAAAAAAAATTATGAAAATAATAGTAAAAATTTATCCGAACAAATTCAAGTAGATCACCAGCACTGCGAATACCAGCTTTGCATAGAATTTCAATAATTCAATATAGCATCGGTGGTTCAGTGGTAGAATGCTCGCCTACCACGCAGGCGGCCCGGATTCGATTCCCGGCCGAAGCATATGAATCGCTGCTTCGTAAACGAGAGAGAGAGACTCAGAAGAGAGCACACGCACGCAAGCAAGGCACATAACGAAGCAACGTAACATAAAGTAACGTAACGGTCAGACCTTTTGTGTCGCGACCCCCGGTCGCTCAAACATAACGTCGCCGTTAC
>CAJUYG010001472.1:52074-68581 GCA_910591675.1 Galerucella calmariensis
CTTTTGTGTCGCGACCCCCGGTCGCTCAAACATAACGTCGCCGTTACTTCAATATGTCGTATGTCAGAAAAGTTGATTTTCCGGGATTTAAAAAAAATGTTTTATTTATTACGCCCATATTTTTTCAAAATGATATTTACGTGATAGTAATTAATTTTTTAGACATTTTAAAGCCATCTTTGAATATTTTGGTAATTAGTTAGCAGGTATATATATACTTTCACATTGGACATTTTGTTACTATTATTTGGTTACAAATACTGACATACGACATATTGAAGTAACGGCGACGATAACCAGACGTAAAGAACTAAAGTTCCAATAAAATTGTTTTTTAAATATAATCGGGCCCAGTCTACACAATGCATCTTGAGTGAATAGGTTATTTATGTCACCTATATAGTCTGAACTAAACTATATAATACTACAATAGACCTTGGTTTTTTATTTTATTATTTTATATTATTTGTTTTTATAATGTCCAAACACATTACTATTTTATATTTTTATATAGGCTCAGTGATGTTTTATTTACATCAAACCTGACAAAAAATCAATTTATTACATAAGCATTCAAAGTCTATTGTAAAAGTTATTATGTAGTACATTGTAGTCATCTTGACGACTACCAGTTTGTTTAACTGAAATATGTCCACATTAATATCAAAACAAAATATCGTTGAACGTGCTTTTCAAAGAAGTAAATGATAAATAATAATCTTAAGGTCTGTCCTCACATAAACGAGACGGACACGGGACGAGCACAGATTTGTGCGTCAGTGTGCAGAGATAAAGATGTCAGTGTGCACACGACTTTCGCGTTAGGTGTCGTGTATTTAAAAACAATTAAAACAAACCTGTCTCGTCTATGTGAGGGCCAAACTTTTTTCTCCTAATTTATTTAACGTACTACAAAATTAGTTTTATGTTTTCCTTCCTTTATTTTACTGATGAAGTAAATGCACTCAACTGCAGAAAAGCAAAAAATAAATCGTTTGTTACGTGATCAACAAGAATACAATGATATTTTCAAATTTCTGTAGATCCTTTCATGTTGCCATATCTGCTATATTATCTTCAGTTGTCTAATACTATTTGTAGCTTCTGAAATATTAAGTTTTGTAAAATACACACACATAATTCGTCAACGTCATCTTACTGTAATTGGTATTGTCTTTGTGTGTTATTATAAATGACAAAGCTTATGATTCAGAAAATGTAACGCTTTACCGATAATTTTAATAATACAGTCTATAATAATTATTTAATTGAAGAGAACTGGTTTTGCAACATCTGCTAGCTGCTATTTACATAATGAATTTAATTTAAAAGCAATTACTACTCATATGGTTCTCCAATAGTTAGGCAAATTAGTCGCAATTGTACCGCGCGTTTCAGAACGCTGTGCCAGTTTCAAAGGTACATTTTTTTTTAAATGGGAAACGCTATAAGTAAGTTACGCCCCTCTTGCCATGGAACCATAGACTGGCACCTTATGCGCCCATTAGAAAAATGTTGAAAAAGTCGATTTAAAATTATTTAGGAACTGGTTTGCGCTGGGGATTTTTTGATTAATTTTTGCAATAAGGTTTTTATTGGAGAACATATTGACAAATGTTCCTTATCTCAATGTTATCAATAGTTTTATCAGGAAGGTTAATAACAAATTCATCTTACTTACAATGAATACAATTTTGATGTAATGCGCGCAGATATAGCTTGTAACGAAGTTATGTTTAAAAACGATTTTTTTAGTAAAAATTAAAAACATTCTTTAGTTTACTATGTTGTGGATATTTCCAGTTGATGTGAAGAAAAACTGTAATCAGAAATATTGAAATACAAGACTTGACCGGGAAAAATACAATTATATATAATTTGATAAAAACTCAGCAAAATTAATGAAACTCTGTTAGAGGTAAGTAATTATTTTTTATTATTGGGCGTCTTCAAGGTTTGAATTTCATACATTGAGTTAGGCTTATCTGATGTTTTAGTTGATAAAATTCTTAATAAAGATAAAAAGCGTATTCTGTTCCCCTACTGCTGACATTGACTGACAATGAGTGAAAATTATAGAAATTGATATAAATAAAGTGACCTCACACTATGCTGTACATCTACCATCAAATTTTGTTTTAATACTCCCTCTAGATCGCAATTCTATATTCTTTGAATACAGGCAATTCTGTAAAACTTTTTTTTAACCACTTGGTCATGGGCAATTTCAAACCTTTATTGACAAATAGGTACTTATAGAAAATAATCTTATGATGCAGCTATGAAATTTTTAATATGCAGGGCTTTTGGCCTGTCCAAACCTTTTTCTATTGCTCTGTACAGCTTATGGTTATAAAAGACCTTCTGTAATTTAGTAAATTGAAATTTTCTTCTTAAAATGTCTGCATCGGCTAGAACCCTGTAACTTCTATAGTTTATTAGAGTCCTAAGGATTCTTTATTGATATTTCCTAGAAACTTCCATCTATGGCTTAGGTACCTAAATAATATCTTAAAGAGTAGGCCAGACGATAACAACTACAAGAAATTAGAAATACGGCTGATTTTTTTTCATAAGTACCTTGAAGTATGTAGATTAATATACAAAAAAGATTACCAGTCTATCGATTTTCCAAATTAGAAAAAAAAATAAAAAAACCTTTTTTTTCCAAAATTTTTCAATATTTCGCGCTGGGAGGAATGTAAAGAAAAATAAAACATATCACCGTATAGAAGGAATGTTTTGCAACAAAAAAGATTCCTTGCGTTTCTTTCGTCCGAGCAATAGTTTGTCCGGAAAAAATTCAATTCGGTAAACTAAGTATGTGTTCCGCATCCGCGCGACTCTATTTTCTGAGCCGCGCCGGAGTACATTATAAACTATGGAACAGTTATAATGTAGATATAAATAATTGTAATACGGCGTTTTGAAGAGGGCTTTAAGATGGCATTTTTTTTTGTCATAGCACATAATAATTTTTAGCAAATTACTCATATATAATATAAATATTATATTCTAATAAAAAACCAAGTATCTCAATAAAAAAATATATTATATAATAAGGTGGCATTGAAACAATTTGTCGAAGGATGGAAACTGTTATTTACGAGGTCTGTTCCATAGATAAAATTTACGGATAATTATTTTTTCCTTATTACGAAATACGGCACTTTTCATTATTCTGTAAATTTTAGGAATCCTGAATTTACAAGAAAATATATATATTAAATACTGTAACTTTGATAAAACTGGATTAATTTTAATGGGGTTTGCGTAGAAATGTTGGAAAATTCTAAGATCAAGAATATATAATTACAAAATTAATTAATTTACATACATTTTTGGATTCAATGATTTTTTGTATTATATGCGAAAATAGCAATTTTTATAGATTCTGGTAGGAATCTTCTTTATTTTTTCAAAATAAAATTTGATAATCCTGTAGTATAAAGATTAATATTCAACGAACAAAATGTATATAGTGAAAATGTATAAAAGATGATTAATATATTTTTTTTCATACCTTTTTCCAATAAAAATATGTAAACAATTATTCTTTTTTCAATTTCTTGGGAAATTAAACCACAATATTTTTAAATTCTTTATTTCAACGTTTCGGTAGCGTTCCAGCTACCGTTGTCAAGAAAAAATAAGTAGAAATTAATTTTTATCCCTAACTGACACAACAGAAAAAATTTGACAACTAGACAATCAAAAAATTATTTTGAAGTTTAAGACTGCAAAATTTTGTTATCAAATTTTTATTAAGGTCCATTCATAGTAGATCATATCTGTGGCAAAATGTGAAATGAAATATTTCATTTTATGACATTCCAACGATATGATAGTCTACTAGAAATGGAATCCAGTGAAGTGCACGTTCCAGGAACGGTTTTTATTGGGATAGCGCGTTTTTTTCCGCTTATATTGGAAATGTTGTTAATAAAACGCGTTTCTTGATAGTTTTTTTGTGTATGAATATTTAAGTTTTTGAAATATGTATACTCAGTTTTGTGATTTTGTGTATTGAAATGTGTATCGATTAACAACTATTCAAATTATAAATCATAAGAAAACCTGGATAAAAACTTATGATGCTATCCTGATAACGCAGGTAATTGATTATTGGAAATTTCTCTTTCTAACATTGGTAACCAAATTTGACTACATTCGGCTGAAATACTAGCTACACATTTATCTGCATTTAGTTGTATTAAAGCACTTTCTTTGATTTTCCGTCTTTTATTATTGGGTTCTTTTAATATTATTTTTGATGAATCCCATTGAATTTGATGACCCTCTTCCCAAGCTATCCCAATAAAAACCGTTCCTGGAACGTGCACTTCACTGGATTCCATTTCTAGTAGACTATCATATCGTTGGAATGTCATAAAATGAAATATTTCATTTCACATTTTGCCACAGATATGATCTACTATGAATGGACCTTAATAAAAATTTGATAACAAAATTTTGCAGTGTTAAACTTCAAAATAATTTTTTGATTGTCTAGTTGTCAAATTTTTTCTGTTGTGTCAGTTAGGGATAAAAATTAATTTCTACTTATTTTTTCTTGACAACGGTAGCTGGAACGCTGCCGAAACGTTGAAATAAAGAATTTAAAAATATTGTGGTTTAATTTCCCAAGAAATTGAAAAAAGAATGAATAATATACCACAAGGAACATACAGAAGATATGTAAACAATTATTTATCACCTTTTATTTATTATTTACAACCTTAACTCTCACCAAAGATTGAAAAAACATTCTGATTGAACATTTATATTTTTTTCCGCCGTGCAGCAGAGTCGCGCGGATGCGGAACACATACTTAGTTTACCGAATTTTTTACGGACAAACCATTGATCGGACGACAGAAACGCAAAAGACCTTTTTTATTGCAAAACACTTCCCCTACACGGTGGTATTTTTTTTTCTTCTCCACCTTCCTCCCAGCGTGAAATATTGAACAATTCCGAAAAAAAAAGTTTTTCGATTTTTTCTTCTAATTTGGGAAATCGATACACTGGTAAAGTTTTTTTTATATTAATCTACATACTTCAAGGTACTTATTGAAAAAAAATCAGCCGTATTGCTAATTGTACTTTTGGTATAAAATGACCCATACTGACTGGCCTAGAGATATTTATTTCCATGTTGGTTACAAAAATTTATGCCTTCCTACATAATTAAACAATCAAACGAATGAAAACATTTTTTTGCTTTTCAGGTGTTGGTTGTGTTCTTTGGTAATTTACGTACAAAAAACAATTGAAGTTACCGATGCAGTGGCCCCGTCCACGTTTTAGGTGTGCTCTTGCACTTGAAACAAGACAAGCGCACCCGCAGGTACTTTTTACAGGTAGTCCAGTCTTTGAAATCGAAAATCGCTCAACAGTTTCACTCTTGCATGGTATGTGACCGGTTGTGTAGTGCGCTTGTGATTCACTCGATTTATACGTCCTCCGAGCGTAGCAGCTTTTTCCGTGGGTCGTATAGATAAGTTTCAAAACACTTTCACTCGCACTTGGTGTATTTACATGTGCTTTTAACCCCAATACTAACCCTCTTGGTCTAAAAATACCCACTGGTTCTTCGGAAAAAATGACAATATATAGTTTTTGTTAGTCGAACCATCAATTTTCATCTTGAAAATTGTAAACAACTGTGTCATTATGTAAAAAAAGTGTTTGAATAAAACTTTAAATAAAGGTAGGTGTTATGGCCAGGTGTGGTAGTGGACGCATGTAATTTTTATTTGTTTATTGGAAATAAAAAATTGAAAATGGACGAAGACGATGTTACTGTACGAGTAGGTGTCAGGTAATAAACTTTTTTTTATTAACTAGGTAATAAGTTATTTAATATTAATTTAATGTGCTTTACTACGATGTTATATACCGAACAATTTAACAACTTATATTTTGCGCTTTAGGCTGTTGTATTTCCTGTTACTGATCGTTTCTTTTATTGCTCATCTTCCTTGTTACGTCCAATAATAACAAAATTTATTGGGTTTATTCACCTAGTTCTATTATTATCATGGCAGTAATATTTACGCACAGCCGATTTAATAGCGCATAGGTACTATTTTCAAATAATAATATGCAATAACCGTATTTTTTATAATTGTTTACCACAACAGGTGGTTGAAATTTATTTGCTACTTTCTATTCCCAAACAAACCTTTATTCACTTGTATCAATTTGCTGTTTAAACAACAACAACATAATAAAGCTACAAAATTCAAATTATTTTTATCTAAATTGATATTGTCTAGCGCAAAATCCACAACATATTATAAAGGACCCACCAAAAATCTGTAAATTGTAGTCGTAAGAAGAAGCTGCACATAACAATATCTGAACATCAGGCCTTTCAGGCTTTGACCGATATTGATGTTCAGATATGGCACTGTCAAGACTAGTATGAACTTTTGATTGGCACGTGTCATTTGGCAGATACAGATCCGCTGTATTTTAAACGCGATGTCCCTTGGAACTGTACTACAGTTTATTTTGGTCTAGCAAGTAGTATGTGTGTATGTGTGTGTTTTGGGGTGACATTCACTGAGACCTAAAAGATCTATTGTGCCCCCTTACTTCTACTCAGTTTCTGAAGAGAGTCTCAGAAACTAGTAGTTCCTTTAGTCCTATTTCCCGGAGGAATTTTAGGATGTCTGCAGGCTTCAACTTAGGCAAATGTTCCTCTTCTATCCAGTAATCTCCTAGGTGCTGTGCTCTAGGATTCTGAAGTGCTGTGCAGTTGGAAAGTATGTGGATGGAGGTTTCTTCTTCCATTCCACAAAATCTGCATTCTTCTTCCTCCACTATTTTGAGTTTTTCCAGGTGTGCATTCAGGCGACAATGTCCCGTTAGGATCCCTGTTAAAACTCTTAGCGCAGTTTTACTTTGACTTATGCATTCTTTTGATCTCAACAGGTTGTAGTCACCCAGAAGAGTCTTTGATTGTATAAGCCCTACTAGATCTTTCCAATGGTCAGATCTTCTCTTTTTCTCGGCTTTACTTATTTCTCCCAATATTACATTGGGACTGATTCCGCAAAAGGGTTCAGGCCCCCAGAAAGGTATTTCAGTCCCCCTCTTAGCTAGTTCATCTGCTATTTCATTTCTTTCTATTCCAGTGTGTCCTGGAATCCATAGTAAGATGACTATGTTGTTCTCGACTAGTTCATTGAGTTTGTCTAGGCATTCCCACACCATTTTAGAACTGATTACACAAGAGCTCAGTGCTTTAATGGCTGCTTGACTATCTGATATTATGATAATCCTTTGTCTTCTGTATCCTTTATCAATATTGAACTGGGCGCACTTTCTTATGGCGTGGATTTCCGCTTGAAAGATACGTGGGGTTTTTCCCAAGCTTTCAGAGTGTTTGGTTCCTGGCCCGAACACTCCTATCCCAGTTCCTCCTATTGCTTTTGAGCCGTCTGTGTACCATTGAATGGCATTCTTTCCAAGTCTGGTAATGGTATTTGGATCCCATTCCTTCTTGTTGCTCATTTCCGTAACGAATTTCTTTGAAAAGTTATACTTTTTCATCATACCGTCTTGTGGCATGTCCCAGGTTGTCTGATTTCTAAGAAGTGAGGAGGTAGTTTTTTTAATGATTCCCTCTCTACTTAGTCTGTATCTTGTTCTTTCTGCAACACTTTCCACCACCATATGTAGAGGGGTGAGGTTGAGAATTGAGAATCACTTCCATGGCTGCCGTTGGGCATGTTCTCATTGCTCCTGTAATGCATATACAGGCTAGTCTTTGAATTTTGGAGAGGTTTTCTCTCGTCGTCAATAGTGATGATTGATCTCACTATGGCAGTGTACATCCAGCTCAGGATTTTTGAGTTACAGCCCCAGTTTCTTCCTGCCAGATTCCTGCACACCATTATAGCCTTTTTGCCTTGTATGTAATCTCCTTTTTGTGTTTGTTCCACAGGAGTTTACTGTCTAAAGTTAAACCTAGATACTTGACATCTTGTCTCCATTCAATCTCGTTCCCATCAAGTTTTATGGTTTTGAGGTTGAGTTTTCTTTTCTTAGTGAAGGCTATCAGGATGGTTTTAGTGGGGTTGATGCTAAGTCCCACTTGCCTACACCAGCTATTTGTATAGTTCAGACCCTTTTGTACAATATCGCAAAGGGTGTTTTCGAATTTCCTTGGCCTTGCCCTTGGCAGGATATTCCGAGATCCGTCAAACCACACAGGAGTTCGTCAACCGTCAGATTCCACATTAATGGGGATGCTACTCCTCCCTGTGGGCATCCTCTGGTAGTGCAGATGGAGGCAATGTTTTTGCTCGTCTTCGTCTCTGCTATTCTTGTGGTGAGCAGTTCCGACATCCATTTGGATGTTGTGCTGTCTACACCTCTTCTGTTCAATGCTCTTCTGACTGCCTCATAAGGAGGATTGTCAAAAGCTCCTTCTATATCCAAAAATGCACATTACAGTTTCTTGGTTGTCTAGAGCACCTCAGATATCCTCCGTCAGTTGTACCAGTGCAGTCTCCGTAGATCTGCCTGCCCGGTAAGCATGCTGACATGGGTGGAGAGGTAGTCTCTCTAGGATTTCCGTTCTAATATGGTTATCAATAGCCTTTTCCGTCGTTTTGAGTACAAACGATGTTAGACTAATTGGTCTAAAGGATTTGGGGTTTGTTGTGTCCCTTTTTCCAGTTTTTGGAATGAAGGTTACTATTGCCCTTCTCCATGCTTCAGGTATATAACCCAGTTCTAAGCTGCTTCGACTAATTCTAATCAGATGCGGTAGAATTTCGTCTTGTCTTTTTTGGAGCAATGCTGGGAAAATTCCATCTGCTCCTGGTGCCTTGAAAGGTGAAAATGTGTTCATGGCCCATTTCAATCTATCGTTACTACAAATGTGTTTGGCCATTGTAACACTTTCTCTTGAAGGCCTATTGTGAACTTCGAGAGGATTATCTCCCCTATTTGGGGTACTACCTGGAAAATGAGTTTCTAGTAAGAGTCGAACTCTTTCCCCCTCATTTTCGGTATATTCACCATCTGGCTTCCTCAAAGCCATATCTGCGTTGACCCTACTTTTCGCCATAACTTTGTAAAGTCTTGCCGTAGCAGGTGTTGTGTTTATATCTTCACAGAATTTTCTGAAGCTATTTCTTTTAGCTTTTCTAATTTCCTTGTAGTAGGTGTTTCTCACCTCGGTGTATCTCTGCTTTATTAAAAAGGTGCCGGGTTTGAGATGGCAAGTAGTAATTTTGACTGTACCTATGCATTATTGTTGTTGTATTTTTAAAATTTCATTTTGTACTTAAATAAGAAACAGCATGATCGCTGAAGAATTTAAGATCATTCTCGTAAAAGGCGAGATACAGTTGTTTCAAGTACAAAAAGACAAGTCTCAGTACACTATACACTTTCCATTCCCTCACGGTCTATGAACTTTTGTTGTTTAACTCAAATTATATTCCGTTATTATATGGAATAATAGCTATAATTGTTGAGAGGTAGATTATAATATAATTAAGTCTCTTTTCGTCAGTGATGTATGAAGCAATTTACCAAACAACCCCTAATTAATATTAAAACACCGTTATTTATATGGAGTGTGAGAGAGTGACTGTTTTCTTCAAGTAATTGGAAATTTGGATTGTACGATCACAAGATATTTTCACTTGACTATCTATTTTTTAAAGTGGATGCCTAATATAACTTAATAAATAATCGGGTCTTCAATAAAGTCATAAAAATAGATATAATGGTCAAGGTCATTATAATTCTTAAGTGTTAAGGCATTACGTGAATGGTTCCATTAACACACTCAACATATTCCATTAACGTACATTGTTTATGTAAGTAAATTTCTCCAAACATCCGAAATATTCTGTAATAGAAATTAATCTCTTATATAATTTTTTTAATAAAATCTTTTACATCCTTGAGAGGTTCCTACTTCATAATTAATAATTGATGATCTACGTAATCGTTAATAATATCACTTTATCACGAAATGTTTTTTTTCTTTTTTCTAAAAACAATTCTAGGTAAAATACAAACAGCCTTAAGATTGTTAATATGTAAATTTTTTGTGGAAAAAATAGAATTCTCTGTAAATTGAACGATGACAATACAAATAAACTCATATTAGTGGTGATCAAGAGTTTCTAATGTGATTTCACAATTTTTAAACATTGAACATAGCAAACAGGTTTTTCAAAACATGTAGGATGTCAATTAAAGAAAACTATTTCATATGTAATAGCTAAATATACCCGTTGGACTTTATTAAAAGCCAGTTTATTGTTTTTAATGTTATGCAAACAGTTTTTTGTTATTGCAAATACACAAGAGTTGTTTGTTTACTATATATACCTCTTTTTTATTGAAATCACTGTCATTCAACACTCCTATGTCATTATTAAATATATAAATAAATAAGCAAGTTTAAAAAAAGGTGGTATGTATACGCATCATTGTTTAAATAAACTTCCTCGTATAAAAATACACTATTCTCCGAAACGAGTCGTAATTTTAAGATCACGTTAATCTTGTAAACGAAAAGACAAAAAATAGCAATCAACTCTGAGATATTACACTCTGACAATATACACTGATCAGTGAAAGCAATTTCATAAGTCATTCACTTATACATGGCCCTGTTTCAGTCAGTTAAGACAAAAACGCTAAATCTCTTAGAAATACAATACGTAGGCCGATATTAGGTGATAACACGTTTTAAACGTTGTGGCTCGCTCGAAACTATTTGAATTTGAAATATAATATGGCATATTACAATTTTGTAGACAAAGCATAATGAAGGAAAAACGAATAAAATCATTGTTTCAGTCTAGATAGATAACACACTTTGTTTTGAAGTCAACATCTCGGAGTTCAGAACTGTTCCTGAGTTTGCTTACCTGTAAAACGATTTATTTTAAATGTTGTACATAAACAGTTCAATCGTATGGCACCAAACCAAAATATGTGATGTTGTCAAATCGTTTTATTTAAAAGTAATAATTATCCTATGACTTCCAGGCAATTTGACAGTAGATAGGTTTTCTCAACATACTATTGTCCAAAATATATCAAAATTGTACTAAGTAATGATGGCCCCATCCGTTTTCTACAAGGATTCTTGTCCAAAATTACTATACTTGCATGCTCTATTGCTTGGTCTATTCTCTGTATCTGTAGAGTGAGTGTAGGCTCACAGCACTAAGGCCACATGTGACCCATTGTACATCCTCCCGAGGAGTTGTCCTCCTAGGTCATCGTCCATCTTGTACTTCCCAGGAAGGTGGACAGTTTCATCTTCCTGTTCACACATCCTGCATAGAGGTGTGTCCACTAGCCCCATACTATGGAGATGTTTCCTTAGTTGACAGTGGCAGTCAGAAATCCTACTGTTGTATGTATGTATGTATGTGTGTGTTTTGGGGTGACATTCACTGAGACCTAAATGATCTATTGTGCCCCCTTACTTCTACTCAGTTTCTGAGGAGAGTCTCAGAAACTAGTAGTTCCTTGAGTCCTATTTCCCGGAGGAATTTTAGGATGTCTGCAGGCTTCAACTTAGGCAAATGTTCCTCTTCTATCCAGTAATCTCCTAGGTGCTGTGCTCTAGGATTCTGAAGTGCTGTGCAGTTGGAAAGTATGTGGATGGAGGTTTCTTCTTCCATTCCACAAAACATTCTTCTTCCTCCACTATTTTGAGCTTTTTCAGGTGCCCATTCAGGCGTCCCGTTAGGATCCCTGTTAAAACTCTTAGCGCAGTTTTACTTTGACTTATGCATTCTTTTGATCTCAGCAGGTTGTAGTCACCCAGAAGAGTCTTTGATTGTATAAGCCCTACTAGATCTTTCCAATGATCAGATCTTCTCTTTTTCTCTGCTTTACTTATTTCTTCCAATATTACATTGGGGCTGATTCCGCAAAAGGGTTCAGGCCCCCAGAAAGGTATTTCAGTCCCCCTCTTTGCTAGTTCATCTGCTATTTCATTTCCTTCTATTCCAGTGTGTCCTGGAATCCATAGAAAGGTGACTATGTTGTTCTCGCCTAGTTCATTGAGTTTGTCTAGGCATTCCCACACCATTTTGGAACTGATTACACAAGAGTTCAGTGCCTTAATGGCTGCTTGACTATCCGACATTATGATAATCCTTTGTCTTCTGTATCCTTTATCAATATTGAACTGGGCGCACTTTCTTATGACGTGGATTTCCGCTTGAAAGATACTTGGGGTTTTTCTCAAGCTTTCAGAGTGTTTGGTTCCTGGCCCGAACACTCCTATCCCAGTTCCTTCTATTGCTTTTGAGCTGTCTGTGTACCATTGGATGGCATTCTTTCCAAGTCTGGTAATGTTATTTGGATCCCATTCCTTCTTGTTGCTCATTTCCGTAACGAATTTCTTTGAAAAGTTATACTTTTTCATCATACCGTCTTGTGGCATGTCCCAGGTTGTCTGATTTCTAAGAAGTGAGGAGGTGGTTTTTTTTAATGATTCCCTTTCTATTTAGTCTGTATTTTGTTCTTTCTGCAACACTTTCCACCACCATATGTAGAGGGGTGAGGTTGAGAATCACTTCCATGGCTGCCGTTGGGCATGTTCTCATTGCTCCTGTAATGCATATACAGGCTAGTCTTTGAATTTTGGAGAGGTTTTCTCTCGTCGTCAATAGGCTAGTTCTACTACTCCACGCAATGGCTCCATAAGTGATGATTGGTCTCACTATGGCAGTGTACATCCAGCTTAGAATTTTTGGGTTACAGCCCCAGTTTCTTCCTGCCAGATTCCTGCACACCATTATAGCCATTTTTGCCTTGTATGTAATCTCCTAGTTTACTATCTAGAGTTAAACCTAGATACTTGACTTCTTGTCTCCATTCAATCTCGTTCCCATCAAGTTTTATGGTTTTGAGGTTGAGTTTTCTTTTCTTAGTGAAGGCTATCAGGATGGTTTTAGTTAAACGTAGGTTTTTCCTAGTCATCGCCAAATAGTTCTTCGGCGCCAGCTTTCCAGGGTCGCCCAGGGTGATCCTAGCAAGACTGCATCCTTTGATTCCATCCCATATCTTAAGGGATTGAGCATGGGTGTAACGTTTGGCTAGTTCCGCAATTGTCGAAGTCGTTAGACCGTAGGTGTCACTGGGTCCTAAAATTTTTAGTCCAGCCGCTTCCCTGGCTAAAGATTCGGCAATGGGATTATCTTTAGTCCTTTACACCTCAGGATAATATTGTTGTCTGCCGAGGCGTTAGCTAAATCTTGGTGGTACTCTAGTACTAGCTTGGACTATTATTCCGTATGTAAGTTGAAAAAAATGTTTCTAAAATTCAAGCGATCAAGAATTACATTTTTTTAATTCAACTTATTACATATACCTAGGAATCAATTATTTTTCACAGCATTAAAATAATTTTTTGTCATTTTTTTACCCATCTGTTACCTGAAATTGGACTGTAATAATTTATTTTAATGGGATTTTCGATGAGAACATCCTCTGACATAGTAATCAATAATTCAAGATACTCTTTCTCAAGGTAATTTGTAATATACTTTTTTTTCAATTTGCCTATAGTCTATTTTTATGTAATAGAAAGTAATAAAACCAAACTCGAAACCAAATTTCTAATGGAAAACTTAGTACGGTCATTTTGAATATTATTACAGAATAATCTAAATATTTCCTAAAATTTTCATAAATGTTGCTGAGTTTATACAAGTTTTCGGTCTTTTATAACCATATGCTGTACAGAACAATAGAAAAATGTTTGGACAGGCCAAAAGCCCGATATATTTATTATACAGTGGAAACCACTTATGGAATAAAATTCTTCATGTCATTATTTCAGAAAATTATAGAAAATGCCGAGACACGTCAACTTTTGAATTGAGTTGTGCGTTATGTAAACATAAATTTAAATGTACAGTGTGATTCACGCAAGTATGCCATAGTCGGTGTTGTTTTCTTTAACGAAACACCCTGTATATTTGCATATTTTTGAAATCCACTCAATGAACCGATTCCAACAAACTAAATAATGTCTGGTCAATTATGAATTATACAGGGTGAAATTTTAAAATTAATAATTTATTACACTTCAAATATTGGTACTTTTTTAAATTAGCTAAATATGGATTTATCAAAAATCTAAACTAACTAATTATTAGACGTATTTGTATATTAAACAAAACCTGCTACGCCCATGAATTTTATCATAAATGCCTAAAAATTGCCTAAAACGCCAATAATTAGACAAAATCGGTAAATAATGTGGATTGTTTTCTATTCTGTCAGTTGTTGATGTGTTGACAGTTTATACTGAAAAAGTAAAATCTTTGTCAAACACTCTTTCCTTGTCGACATAACAATGAAATATTTAACTGAGACTCACCGAATTGAGATTTTAATGATGATCGGGTACGGGGATAACTGCAGAAGTCAAGTTGAAGTGGCAAAGTTATTTAATAACAGGTATCCCGAATTGCCTAATATTTCACAAAGTACATGTCAAACCATTGAAAAGAAAACCACACTTCGTTGAAGATGATGTGAAAGTGGATATTTTGTTAAGTGTCGAAGAGAATCCAACTACAAGTACACGTCAAATTGCCCGTGAAAATAATGTTAGTCATACAACTGTTTTAAGATGTCTTCATAAAGAAAAACTTCATCCCTACAAATTAACTTTTGTGCAGGAGTTAACAGAAGACGATCCAGATCGTAGAATAGATTTCTGCGAAATATTGATGAATGAGCTGAACAGAAATGAGATAGCTCTTGGTACCATTCTTGTTTCTGACGAATCAACATTCACATTGAATGGAGAGGTAAACCGACAGAACTGTAGATATTGGTCAGCAGAGAATCCTAATTGGATGCGTGAGACACATACTCAGTACCCTCAAAAGGTGAACGTTTGGGCCGGTATCATAGGCGACCATATTATTGGTCCTATATTTATAGATGGAAATTTGACAGCTGAAAAATATTTAAATATGCTTAGAAATGAAGTTATTCCTGCATTGGCAAACTTATATCCCAACGCAATAGATCCTAGCTTACCGAATGAAAATGTTTGGTTCCAGCAAGACGGGGCAACACCCTATTATGCTTTAATGGTAAGAACTTATTTAGATGAAATCTTCCCCAATAAATGGATTGGACGAAGAGGTACTATTGAGTGGCCAGCTAGATCGCCAGACCTTACGCCGTTAGATTTTTTTCTGTGGGGTTATCTCAAGAACAAAGTATATGCAACACAACCAACTAGCATTGTAGACCTCAAAGGCAGAATAACTACAGAAATACGGAATATTTCACCTTAAACTTTAAACAATGTTAAGGAGGAGTTCTATAGGAGACTGTGCTATTGCCAACAACTAGGTGGAGAACATTTTGAGCATTTATTTTAATGTATTAAAATCAAATACATCACGTATTTTATGTATGTGTTTGATAACTGTAAAAATAAAAATTTCACCCTGAATAATTCATAATTGACCATACATTATTCAGTTTGTTGGAATCGGTTCATTAAGAGGATTTCAAAAATATGCAAAAATACAGTGTGTTTATTAAAAAAAAACACGCCGACTATGGCATACTTGCGTGAATCACCCTGTACATTTAAATTTATGTTTACATAACGCACAACTCAATTCAAAAGTTGACGTGTCTCGGCAATTTTTATAATATTCTAAAATAATGACAAAGAATTTTATTCCATAAGTGGTTTCCACACTGTATTAATGCAAATGCTATTTCTTAAAAAAATACTACCAAAAGAAATGATACGCCTATGGATTAGGAGTGCTTTATTATTTTAATACTCTCATTCATAAAAATAGACTATAGCTATTGACTGTTTTACAAATTATTGAAAATCATCGAATAAAAATATTTGATTGCCTCATTGGTCATGGTTTTCTATTGAAATAGATACAATAATGCATAAGTTAGAACAGATTCCGCGGGAATGTAAGAAACTGCAAGAAAAGAACTCAAATTCAGTTTAAATAATTGAATCTACGAACCTAATTTTGCCATATACAAAGTAAACATTTAACTAGACATTATTACTGCCCCCACTGATAACATTATTTATAGCTTGCTTGCTAAATGTAGAGTCTATTTAATTAATTGCGCACCTAATTAACGATTAGAATACTGATCAAATATGGGAGTGCTTAGGCAAACTCAATGAACTAGGCGAGATCAGCATCCTCATCTTACTGTGGAGAAGATTTGACCATTGGAATGATCTTGTATGGCTTAGACAATCAAATATACCTCTGGGCGACTACAAGCTGTTGAGATCAAATCAGAGGTGTCCTAACAGTATATTGTCGCCTGCATGGGCACCTGAAAAGGCTCAAAATAGTGAAGGGAAGAAGAAACCTCCATCCACATACTTGCGGATTGCAAGCAATTCAGAATCCAGGGCTTAGCACCTATATGGCATACAATACGCATATATACAGATGGTTCAAAAATGAAAGAAGGCTCA
>CAJUYG010001473.1:0-65197 GCA_910591675.1 Galerucella calmariensis
TGGCTAGGTCAAGGCTCGCCTGCACATTCTGTAGTAGTAGTAGTAGTTGGTGTGATCGTAGAAGAAATCTTGTATTTCGAGCAGAAAGTCCTTTGGTAGTCGAGACAGATTGCCTTTCTGTCTCGACTGCCAAAGTACTAGGTACTTTCTGCTCTTGATACACAAATAGCTATTATGGCCCTAACCCTATCATACATCCTATAAATGATAAAATTTTAACCGATCGAATGCGTATTGCAAAATGCATTCAATACAGAATTTCTAGAAACGGGTAAAGCTCTTGCTAGCAGCACAGATTACAAAATTAAAAGAGCACCGGCTCCAAATTAGTTTCTTTTTGAACCCATGGATCAGACGGAACTAAGAAACACAATCTTTGAGCTTATAAATAATAAGGCAGAAAATAGCAAACTAATATCAGTTCACATTTCAGTTTACTCTTGCCTTGGCTATATATTGTGTCATAATCAATTATCTTAAAGTATTCGATATCTTTTACCTGTCTAGTTTCAGACAACACTACTTTTCATTGAGATCAACTTTTTTGTTTATACATGTTCAAGTGAAAAAATTTGGTGAACTACATTTTAGAATGGATTTGTAGCTATTGACATCAACTAAGGAAGTATAAATAGGTTCAAAATTGTGGTCTCGTGTATATATAATAGCTCTTTAAAATATTTTTTCCATATTTTCATTGGTTAGATTCTCTTCGTTTTTTTTCGTATTTCTTTTTGTTTTTCTGTTCCAACTGCCTTTGAAACTATATAAAATAATAGGTATTTAGAGCCTTGAGCTATCCCTTTCCACTTTATTTCCAAAAGCTATCCATGAATTATTTGCTTCGATTACTAACTCTTCAACTTTTTTTCTTCAAGTTTTGTATACTTCATATTTTTCTGGCGTATTATTTTTCAAGTATTTTTTTCATTCATTTTTCTTTTTTTCAACTCCTTTTATATGTACTGTTATATATAGGTGGAGTTTTTTATACTCCACCATGCTGTTTGTTTCCTGTAGGTTACACTGGGTTTCACATATCCCAATTGCTGCGGTGATTATTATATTATCTTCCTTCCTTTTACTGTATTAAGCTGTTTAATATCTTTGTGTTTCTTTTTAAATATTTCTTCTGTTTTTGTTGGTATTTGATAGCTGAATATTTATTTCTTAATTTATATGTTTATTATTGATATATGGCTTTCTTTCTTTGTTGTTATCTTTCCAGAATTTGCCAAATTAAATGCAAGTAAGCACGTAGCGACGTACTGTACCATCCAAGTCACCAGACAGTCACCAGCGACATCGGTGCTTTACGCGATAAATTCGAACGAGTGAAACATCTTATATTTTTATTCTGTAATCTTTGGTATTACTGAATATTACATTTTGAAGTTGGCAGAATTCCAAGTCTTTTCCAGTTATTATTATGTTTCTTCTCCGTGATTTCCTGATGAGAGCTTATTTTTCCGACTCGGTTCCAACGTTGCCAAATTTAGTAGTAACATTACAATATTGAAGTAAATATGTAAATATCAGAAAATAAGAAATAGAAAACTACAAACAAAACAAGAAAACCCAGGCCCAAACCCGGTTGATCAAAGTGTAACTATGTATAAAAATATCAGAAAATAAGAAATAGAAAACTAAAAAAAAAACAAGAAAACCTAGGCCTAAGCCCGGTTGATCATAGTGTACCTATGTATAAAAATATCAGAAAATAAGAAATGAAAAACAAAAAAAAAACAACCCAGGTCCTAACAGGGTTTCGAGCCTACGACCTCTGAGTTGTAACCTCAGTACCCTAACAACTGTGCCAATCTGCTCACATTCAGTCACATCGAATAGAAGGTTAAAGGCTGCTTGGACGCATGCGCACATCAACTACTAAATTTGACGTGGTGGGAGGAACGGAGTCGGGAAAATAAGCTCTCGTTATTTGCTGTAGTAATTTTATAATCGTTATCTTGTTTACCCACCGGCCACCTTACTGTTAAAATATCTTGCAATATATATATGATTCCTTTGGCTTCTTCTGCAGTCCTTGTTAATTCTTCCCAGGAATATTATTTCTTCTCTATTATTCTGGACGCGAATTACTTCGCTTTAGCTCGAACGCTACCGAAACTTTGTAATAAAAATATAAAAACATAATATTGTAGTTTGATTCCCAAAAAATAAGAAAAAAGAAAAAGTAACACAGGATGAAAAATTACCAAATGTAATACCACGAGTGCTTCAAATTTTATCGATAATTTTTTCTTTTCCACGAAAGCCTGTTTATTTGGCAAAAATATGCAAACAAACCGAGTCCGTTAGGACGAGGAATTTTATCTAAATTCGGTTTGTTTGAATGTTTTTGCATCGAATAAACAAGTTTGAGTGATGAAAATAAAAAATTATGTGATAAAATTTGAAGAGCGAGTTATATTTGGGAAGATTATTTTTTTCAACAATTTAAAATGTATTAAATGTTCAATATTATCTTGGGTGCTGGCACTGAATTGGTTTGTGTTCATTTTTCAATGAACTTCGGATACTTAACAAAAATAGCTGCCTTTCTAGTCCAATGGATAAATTCTCCTTGTCATGGTATGCAGCCATCATAATTTGAACCAATTTTTCCAACTGGAAAGGTAAGGAGGATAACCGACAACAAACAAAAACATTTACAAAACAGTTTTTATTGAAAACAATTACTTATTCCATAAATGTAAGGTACAAACTGAAAACTAGAGAATACCAACAAAAAATAATGGTAAAAAAACGAATACAAGACCTATTGGTACATTTGACATTTTTCTCTTATAACTGTAAAGTAATTTCATTTTGGAATATTTGAACTGATCATTTTAATTTAGTTGAGAAATCAATATCTTCAAAAAAATGTATCAAGTGTTCAGTATAGAAAAAATTATAAAATGCTATATAATGACAAATCCCAACAACAATCTAAAATGGCTAAATTTACTTTTAAATGAAGTTACAACAAGGGAATATCTAGATATTTGTTAAAGAATTAAGGCCACTTTGACAAGACACTTCGTATTGCCCTTGTAAAATAAATTTCTTCACAGTTGAGAATTTCAAGATATATTTTGTAGAAATTGTTCATAAAAAATAGAAATTTTAAAAATTCATTATATATTTACGAAATTGACAAAATTTCAATACCTTTTAGTAAAGATATGCAGATTAGGCGGTATTTTGTAGTTAAAAAATAGGCACTTGCGGTTAACATACAGGGGTAGTCGGAAATAATTGTCAGTTAATTCAGACTAAAGCTGTATTTTTTACCATAACATTCAATTTCTCCGTAATTTTTAAAAGACGTTGGAGAAATAATAAAAATTTTTGACACATTTTGACTTGCAACGGTCTTGCATATTATGTGAATAACAATATTAAAATATGTACAACGGTTTCATTAAACTGTTTTTTTTTTCATATATGTAATATATATGTTTTTGTTAACAAAAAAATGCGGTAGTGTCAAGAAAAAAATATTCTTTGGTAAACTAAACAGCTAACAAAGATAAAGTATTTAAAAATATAAAATTTACAAAATACTGAGTGCACAAATATTGCAAAAAGCTTTAATAAAATATACAAATAGAAAAAAGAACCAATTTGAATAACAAAAAATCTGTACAACAACGAAAATAATGGTAAGTTTCTTTTTTTGAACATTTAGGTTAACAATTTATTTCGAACGACAGATGAAATAAGTACCTTGTGTCACCACAAATTTGGCGAAATTTTCCATGAGATCGATTCTAAATTTCAGTTTATTATAATTCCATTTACTAGTTCAATTTACAGGGTGAATCATGTGTAATCGTATTTTCCTAAATGAAACACCCTGTGTGTACATTTATTTCTAGTGAAGTCGAAAATTTTCCAAAAGGACGAGAGGAAGTTTATAGACTGGATCAAATACAATTTTTTTTTTTGTACATTTCCATCTGAAGTTCGATGAACGGTAGATAAGTAACATTAAGCTATGTTCCTCAAAATAAATCTGTTTTCAAATCTAGGAGTCAAATAATTATGCTAAATGATCTCCAAAATATTACAGAGGAAAAAATTGGTCCAGAAAAATTTTAAGGACACTTTCATTTTGGTCCGAACTTCATGAGGGCACCCAACACCATTAAGTTATATCTCCTTAAACCGATTCAATTATTATAAAATACAGAACAAAAAATATTAACACTACAACGGATACCCTGTCCATATGCATAATGTGGGAACGTCCCATAAAAAGTTATACAAAAACCTTTTGGTATTTACTTAGATTAACATAAAAAAAGCAATGGTTTATATAACATACAACAGTGGGAAATACAGGGTGTCCCACTATAAAGTAACACATTTTGACGGCTTATTACTCGGGAATGGAAAAAGATATCGACGTGCAGTTTTCGCTAGACTTCTTATATTTCCTTCAAATTTTTATTGACATAGTTGCCAAATGTATATTTTTTCCCGGAAGCGCCGAAAAAAAATGACCATTTTTGAAACGAAATTATCGGTTTATTTTAAATACAACACCCTATATTTTTTAATACCATCTGAAAGTTCCTTTCTTCCCCTTTTCAAAAATGTATACATTATCGGCATATACTCAAGTTTTTAGGGAAATATAATTTTTTATGAAACCATGTCAATAACTTCCAAACGTAAATTATCACATTTTAACAGCTTGGAAACGTTATAACTCAAAAATGAGACAAGGGATTAATGCGTTCAGTAATTTTTGGATGAGATTAGGATTATGTAGAGATGCAGATGGAGGTCACATACAACAACTTATTTATTAAATATAGTTTTTTTTAGTTTGAAGTGTTTTATGAAGTTATATTTGGTTCCTTGTTCTTATATGTAAATAAAAATGTTTGTTTTAAATGTTTTCTTTCTTTCTAGTTTTCCCGATTCTGTAAATTGTTTTACCCAAGTTAATATCGATTTTCGTGTACCTATAGGCATATTTCTGTCAAAAATGGCTCTGAATATTATCTTGGTCACCTTCATTAATTAACAAAATTTTAGACAACTTTTAAGACATGCGAACGGTTTCGTGGAAAATTTAAACATTTCTAATAATTTCAGTGAAAGCCGCTCCTTAATCCCTTGTCTCATTTTCGAGTTATAACGTTTACAAGCTGTTAAAATGTGATAATATACGTTTGGAAGTTATTGACATGGTTTCATAAAAAATTAAATCTTTCCCTAAAAACTTGAGTGTATGACGATAATTTATACATTTTTGGAAAGGGGAAGAAAGGGACTTTCAGATGGTATTCAAAAATATAGGGTGTTGTATTTAAAATAAACCGATAATTTCGTTTCAAAAATGGTCATTTTTTTTTTGCTGCTTTCGGTAGAAAATATACATTTGGCAGCTATGTCAATAAAAATTTGAAGGAAATATAAGTTTAGCGAAAACTGCACGTCGATATCTTTTCCCATTCTCGAGTAATAAGCCGTCAAAATGTGTTACTTTATAGTGGGACACCCTGTATTAAGTTGTGCAGTTTGAACTACTTTTCAAAGTAATTATTTGAAATCTTCAAAAACTTTTCATTTTCATTTAGCGAGCTCAAATTTTTTCAACTTCAATTTTTACCTGCTTAAATGTTCTCAATGTAGGATGTTTTATAAATATTCTTTACAGAAAATATAATTTAAACGATTTTTTTATTGAAGCCCGGATAATTTACAAGATTAGGAAGCTGAATGTTTCTATTTGGTTGTTTCACACTGTGTAATGATAACTGTAGAACATCAGGTTCAAAAATATTAATGACATACATTTAACTCTGTTATATCTAACTTATACTTTCGCTGTTTGAAAGATTACAGATTTGAATTTTTGCAGAGTCATACATGTTAATGGGCCACATCTTTTAAGTTAATCAACTGAAATCTGAACTTTAATCTCAGCCTACTACGATTTTTGGTAGGTGTAAGTTACATAAGAATCAAAATCTTATGTAACAAAAAAAGTTATAATCCAGGTTCGGGTTGAGAGAAAAAATATTTTATCAAGTTTTTTATTAATCAATAGTTTATTCCAACAGAACAGAAAAAATTGAGTTACAAGGAAATGTTTTTCAGTGCACACTTACTAAAATATTCAAGTCAAAATCATTAACAATTATCAAGTAGTTCTAATATTCTAAGGAACAGAAAAATTAGCTAATAGGCGTAGACTGTTGAAGTACGGAAAACTTTACAAAATATGTTACCAGTGCTATTAGAAAATGAGGAAATTGGAGGAATGTATTTCCAGCACGATGGTGCATCGCCTCACTTTGGAGGTAATTGTGCGAAATTTTCTAGACGAGAATTTTAGAAACATGTGGATAGGGAGGGGCGGGCCCAATAATTGGCCTTGCAGGTCGCCGGATTTTAATCCAGTGGACAATCATATTTGGAGATATCTGAAAGCCAAAGTATACTCTACTGAGATAAACAGCTTGGAAGATCTTATTCAAAGAATTGATGATCCTCGCGAGGAAATCAGGGCATATCCATTAATGATAAGACGAGCAACACAAAACATCTTAAAAAGAGCTCGTAAATGCATAGAACAAAATGATAGAGATTTCGAACAATTATTATAAATAATTTGACATTCCGTGTAACTCAATTTTTTCTGTTTTTTTTGGAATAAACTATTGATTTATAAAAAACTTGATAAAATATTTTTTTTTTCTTAACCCGAACCTTGATTATAACTGTTTTTGTTACATGATGAGATTTTGATGCTTATGTAACTTACACCTACCAAAAATGAAAAAAATCTATAGGGTGGTTCTAAAGTTATTAAGTACGAAAATGTTAAGGATACATTTAAAAAACTTTGATATTAAAAGCAGTAAAACGGGATGTGCACTCCGAAAAATATTTTGGTGCCGCTCTATTTTCTCTGTTTTTTTCGAATAATCTATTGGATTTCAAAAATTCTGATATACAGGGTGTTGTTTTGGAGATTATCGAATTTTGCAAATTTTTCTCAAACCAGACCTAGAGTATAATTATTTTTTTACACTATCCTATTGTGTTATCAATGCAATAGATCACTACCAAAAATGAAAGAAATATATAGGGTGGTTCTAAAGTTATGGCCTTCAAAAGTATTGGACTAAATGGATAAAACTCTATCTCTCTTAATAATTATGTTAGACCAATAAAATTAACCAATGCTATTTGGAACCACCAAAGTGACCTCTACTTGCAGTTAACCTATAGTGGTTTAACTATGAAACACCCTGTATAATTTGTGCTATCAATATGTATTTTTCAAGTATACTATAATATGGTAGTAGCAAAAATGTGTCCAAAAATGTGTCGAAAACTGTAAAAACGACCCAACTTTTATAAACTTTTTTTATTAAAGGACGTTATTTTTTTTTGTTACAAATATGTTTCTCTGTGAGAAATTAAAAAGCTATAAAACATCCTACTTTGGAATAAACAGTAATGCAGTATTCTAACTAGATAACACTCAAACACTCCAACCGGTCCTATTGATATCCAAATTGAATTGTTGGGAATTGAAAATAAATAATTCCATCTGCCGACGACAACATAAATATTTTTAAAAATTCCAACCCGTTGAATTGAAAAAATAAGTACATGCGATTACATTTTAAAGGTAAGTTTTATTTTTCGGATAAGAACAGTATTTCCAATAAATGATACGCATAAATTTAATTTTAGAGGTTTGAGGTTTATGTCTTGATACGGATTCATTAGAATATGCGTACACAATTTTTAGGACAGTGCTGATGAATAAGAAAATAGGGCGCAAGAAATCAAAAGATTATAAAAAATAAAAACGAAGGACGTAGGCAAAGTACCAGAAAAAGAGTGGTAGACAGAAAAAATAGATAATGATACCTTTATAAGATAACAGGCAAAATGGATATAAATAGGAGGGAATTTAGGAGTTTATAAGAATTTGGATAAAATTTTTATATTCAACTAAAAATAGCAAATTTTTACATTTTAGTGAATATTGGAAATACTTTATTTGCGTTATAAAAATGCCTACCAGATTTCATACCTTTCAAAGCCAACTCTTAGTTAAGTAAAAATTGCCTAAGTATCTTATATACAATGATTTGTTATCACTTACAACAATGGAAGATTGTCAAAAAGTTTCGGTGTTATAAATATAAGTAAGTTACGTGTAAAAATATGACAAATATATTATTATAGAAGATATAAAATTCAGTGAATTGATTTTACATAATTTTTTAAGGCACTATACATTAAGATATTATTAAAGAGTTTTGTTTAAAACTATACTCAATGTAATAAATATTTTATCCACATTTTTTTTATATAAAAATTGTATAAAGCAACGAGTAACCGCCAAATCGTGAAGAACCAACTGTGTAATATGCAGGGTGATTCATTAAGAGTATCCATCCCCATACTGTAGATTATAGTCTCAACTTATTATAAGGTATGTCTTAAAACTAGGGCTGGCGATTATCAAGAAGTATAATCGATTAATCGGTGGTAATCGATTAATCGAAAATAAGTATCAAAAAATGATAAATATGAAAATGTGTAAATCATCTATTAGTGTACTCAAAGAAATGATCTGATTTCTTGATAATGGCAGCGGAAATGATATTAATTTCTTTTTACTGTGAATCGAACTAAAATATAACTTGATACTTTATTTTCACCACTTCCAACTACCGTTATCTAGAATTATGAAAAGGAATCAATCTTCGATTAATTGATTATTTTCGATTAATCGAGTGTTTCCGATCAATCGATTATTTTAGATCCACCGATTTTTTCCAAATATTCGATTGTTTGGTTATTTTCGATTAATCGATTATTTTAGATTGTTCGATTAATCGATTATCTTCGATTATCGATTATTTTTAAAAAAATTTATGTCGATTAATCGATTATCGTTTATTTTGAAAAATATATATCGATTAATCGATTATTTTTCGATCAATCGATTATTTTGACTACCCCTACTTATAACCATATTACAGGTTTCAAAATTACTGGGTGTTTGAAGCTTAAATTTGGTTTTTAATTTCGCAACAACTTTGATATCTAAAAAAAATAGTAAAAAACCGAGTTAGACGAATAAAAAACAGAGGAGGTTTTTATAGTGTAATTGAATGATGTTTAGTATTTTTTTATCAATTTTTTCAATTATAGAAAAAAATGTTATAATTTACTGAAGCAACAAAGTCTAACTATCACCCCCTATTCGAGTTTCAATGCGTAACTCTCATATAAAACCCAAAGGGCGCTTGATATAGTGAGTGGTTGGTGTAGGGAGAAAGAACTGTCATTGAACCCCCACAAAACTACACTGGAACCGTTTACAAAAAAGAGAAAATTGCAAGGTCTACAAAAGCCGCAAATTAACGGAGAGGAAATTCCATTTGCGAAAGAAGTTAAATACCTAGGGGTGATATTTAACCAAAAGCTCACATGGAACTCCCAAATTGGAAAAACCACACACAAGACCAGAATGGCCCTTGGAAGGTGCAGGCAAATGTGTGGAAAGAATTGGGGATTAAATCCCAACATGACCAAATGGTTATATACACAGGTTGTGAGGCCAATGATAACCTATGGGTCATTTGTCTGGTGGCCCAGGACACTGCAGATTGGAGCGCAGAGGCAGCTAAGTGATATTCAAAGGCAGGTCTGCTTAAGTATTACAGGGGCCATGAAAACGACTCCGACTGCGGCCCTGGAGTTAATAGTAAACCTACCACCACTGCATATCCTCATTCAAGGAAATGCAAGATCTGTTAGTCACATATTATTACAGGGACCTTCTCAGATAAGCCAAGAACACGGTAAGATCTACAAAGAGCTATATGAAGAAATACAGGCAGATCCAATACTGGGAATGCCAATGGATCAGATTGTCCCACAATATAGTTTTAAAAACGACTATACAGTTTACATTCCAGAGAGAAAGGACTGGGAAGCAGAGCCTTCTATAACAGCGAATCTCAACTGGTACACTGATGGCTCGAAAACAGACTCCGGAGTAGGAGCCGGAATATATGAGGTACAAGAGAAGATCACGATCTCTCTAAGCCTAGGGAAACATGCTACTGTATTTCAGGCAGAGGTAATGGCGGTGCAATGCTGTGCAGAAGAGTTGATAACATCAAATCTGATGTAAGAGTGTCGGAAGGCCCTAAACAGACTAGGCAATCATAATAGAGTGACCCTAGCCTGGGTACCAGGCCACCAAGGAATAAAAGGCAATGAAAAGGCTGATGAATTAGCTAAGCAGGGAGCAACGGAGGTCATGATAAGGCCAGAACCTTCCTGTGGAATTGCTAAATGCATAAATGAAGAGAGCATCCACAAATGGATAAACAACCAGGCGTTGCGCTGGTGGTATGAAACCCCAGGACAAAGACACGCAAAATTATTCCTTAAAAGCTCTCAAAGAAAGGGTGCGGTTTCACTTACTCGGAGAAGAAAAACCGAGGGCAGAGAGCTACGCAAAGGAGGCGGTATCCAGGCTATTAAGTCTAATAAAAAGAATAAAGCTAGATATTGAGCTCTAAATATGGGGAGGACCACAATAGATCTGCAAGGTCACAGTGGGATAGGACAAAGAGCCACTCTAATTCTAATCTAATCTCATATAAAAAAACATAACTACCTATTTTCAAGTAGAAATTGTTAGAACAAAAAAATTATTGAATAATTAAAAGACCATATTATTATTTGAATTTAAGACTCAGAAACCTGCAATATTTTCATAAGGCATGTTGGACTGGAATTTAATATTTTAAGATCTAGAATTTATAATTTGAATATTCTTAATTAATCACCATGTATATGAAAAAGGAATGTTTTTTACGTTTTTCAACAGAGACTAGACTAAAGAAGATTTAATCTTCCTATAAGCACCTTCTTTTATCAAAATAATTCGACTAGTAAAAATAAACGACGTTAGTTCTATACTCAACCCACAGATGTCGCTTTACACCATAAAAATGTTTTCAAAATTAATAGTAGAAATTTGAATATTTCCACTTTAACCATTATGGTGTTTTCAAAAATACAAAGTATTAATACATTTGAGCAACAAATACATTTTTTGTTGCAAATGTAAAATATGGGATGATTCTTTAGATTTTAAACATTATTTTATTAAAAATCTATCCGCAGAGGTTACAAAGTTTTATTTCCCTGTAACTCTTAAACAATTTGTATATTTGTTTTTTTCTGGAAAGTTTTCTTGTATTTTCATTTAAAATATATACAATAACAAACAGATCACTCTGTATATATATGTGTAAAAGATTATCCACGCTTTGGCAATTACCACGAAAATATACTTATTACTGCCTTGGTTTATTTGGCGATAGGCATCACAACTGTATTGATAATTGCGGATGTATATGATAATGTTACAATACCTAGTACAAAAATATTGGTAATACTTCATTTTGAAAAAAAAAAACGCCAGTTTGAGAGAAATTTGAATTTGAGCAATTTTTGCGGAATAAGTTATTAGTTAGTCACTGGAAGTTACTTCAAAACATAAAATGCCAGAAATTACAATTTCTTCAACCAAAGGTTAGACTTTACCCTAATTTCGATTTTTTCGTCTGAGTTCCTTTTTCATTTTCCAAAGAAAAGAGCAAACGTTGCTTTTTTCACAATTTCTTGCCCAAAAGTGACCACGTCTTCAACCGGAGATTGCCTTTATATGAGTTTCATTTTTCCCGATGATTTCCTAACAAAAGTGTACGGTTCCTTTGAGCAGAAATTACACCATTACCAATTCCGGATTTTCCCATTAATTCAATATATGTATTTAATACTTCTCGAGAAATACACTGTGGGCCGAACTAAAGGAGTACATTTTTTAACAGAAAATATTTTTTTTGTTTTTCGGGCGATTTATTTAATTTTTGCAGGTCTAATAACCTAACATGTCCTCAACATGACTGTAAATTTGGAAGCAAAAATAATGTACAGGGTCGGACTTATAAAAAAAATTATATAACAGTGCATTTGAGCTCGTTGCAAATGAAAACTGTCTTAGCTAAAATTATACTTATATGCATTTTCGGTAGATAAACTATCCAGAACAGAAATTTTCCGAAATTACCGGATTCGCGAAATACCATTTTTTTAATTAAATAACATTTTAACAAATAACACATTTATGAAAACAGTTTAGTAACTTTAAAATATTATGAATGTGGCCACCATTATTGTTTACCACTTCAGGAAGTCGTCTGCGCCATAAATTGATACCCCCCTTTATTGTACCCTGTTCAAAATTGTTCCATACAAACTGCATTCTTTCTTTGAGCTGCTCGATTGTTTCAAATTGTTGTCCCTCATACAAATTTTGTTCGAAAATTCCCCAAATTGAATAATCAACCGGATTTAATTCTGGGCTGTTAGGTGGCCACATTCATACTATTCTTCTCTATGTTTTAAAGTTACTGAGCTGTTTTCATAAATGTGTTATATGTTCAAATGTTATTTGGGTAGTTCTACAAAAATAGGAATTATTGCGGCTCCATCTTCTCTGTACATTTCTACATAAAAACATCGATTTTTTGCATTAGAATGTGAATAACAAGTTTAATTAAACGGACAAACGAAAAAAACCGGTTAAAGAGATGTAATTTTACTCAAAAATCTACTATTTCCTGGCAAATTCTCAGTTCCCTGGTGTGTCACAAGTACAAATCATATTTTAACAAATCGGCTATCGAATTTAATACGAAATTACGTTATGTATATAATCTATAATAGTTACTTGTATCGATTCTCGTTAAATCATATTTTATCGATTATTCAATTCGCCGAACTTTGTCCTCAGTTCCAATTATCAGTCCCCTGAGATTGCTATTATTTGCGGTAGGTACTGTGTTATGATATTTAGTTATCGAAACTTCCCTTGGGGAGACTTTACTTTGGAATGAAATCTATATGTGCATCTCAACATCAGTTACGCTCAACATATTTTACATTCCGGTTCGCGCCGTTCATTAATTTGGACCAGTCAACTCCTCAGGACCCTGGTAAGTATTTCCATGGAAAATCATCACTATAGTATCTTGTATTCGGGATTAAATCAATTGAGTTTTCAATAATGCAGATTATTTTCGAAGATTTGGATCTAATTAGTTATTATTCAACAGTTTTTTATAAGAATAATTTGAAAATTCTCAGGCCCCTGTTCTCAGTCTCCTGGAAATATTGCTGACAGGGGACTGAGAACCAGCCAGGGGGCTGATGAATGTGGATCAATCGGCTACACTTATATATTTAAAGTCGTTTTATACTCCCACTTGGCACTATGCCTGAACTTTCATTTATTTATTTTAGACCAAAATGAAGCCGAAGAACAAATTGAGCAGGGAGGAGATACTACAAAAGAAAAGAGATGCTGAGAGAGCCCGCTATCAAATAATAAAAAATGATCTTGTTAAATTTGCTGAACAAAAAGAAAAGGAGCGACTTAAATATTTAAAAGAGAAAGAAAAAGGAACCAAAAACTAATTTCAGAAAAGTCAGCACGAGAACAAAGAAAAGCGCGTAAGAACTACACATTATACGAAAAATATTTCAACACAAAAAGCAATAAATGATTTCATAAGAGTTTCAGGCGGTGTAATTATAAATGATAGACCATTGCAACTAATGCAGAATGGAACACCTAGACGAATTGAGGTAAAGAAGCGGTCTTTAAGGCAACGAAGAAAACGAAATTTGGAAATTAAGAAAAAATATGATAAGATAGCAAAACTCAAAGCACAACTGAATGAATATAAGAAGAGGATTTATCGTTTGAAGAAGTCAGAAGCACTTTCATCCACTTCCAAAACTAGTAGAACAAGCTGAAAATTAGAATACACGAGCAGAAGTAGCAGTGGTGAATTATAGAAAAATAAATTACTGAAAACTTAGGGAAATTGGAGATCCACGCAAAAAAGAGAACAGCACGAAAGCTACTCTTAGGAGAAGCCGTCAAACGAAACAAGCTGTGGAAACATCAAAATAAGATTATTACCTAAAAGAAAGTTTGGCAATCGACAAAAACTAGAGAGCAAATAAAAAAATCTTAAAATCATATTAGGATGTAGTAGAAACTTTTCTAGAAGACGGCAAACACAGTAGATTATGAGCGGGCAAAAAAGAATTTGTTACTAAGAATAAACTAGAAAAACAAAAACGTTATCGTCTGGATGTTACTCACAATATTTTATGTTTCGTGAAAAGTGAACTATTATTTTTCTAGTCTATTTCAAATAAAATGTTAAGACCATTCTTGATTTGAATATTTTCTATTTTAAAGATATATGCAAATTTGTCTATTTTCTATAAAGATTCAGTTCCCTGAAATCGTTCCCATTCCCCTGTCCAGATGTTTATGAAAAATGTCCATAAAATTATCAATGAATAATTTTTTGACTGGCCACTTCTGTACCGTTACTAAAGCATCCTAAGTCATATCATAGGCTAGTTACAACTTATAAAATTAAGAAGTATATGGACAGAAGCAACGTCAAATAATTCCTATTTTTGTAGAACTACCCATTTAATAAAAAATTGGTATTTCGCGAATCCGGTAATTTCGGAAAATTTCCTTTTTACTGAAGTGTTCTGGATAGTTTATCTACCGAAAAAGCATATTAGTACAATTTTAGCTAAGACAGTTTTCATTTGCAACGAGCTCAAATGCCCTGTTATATATATTTTTTTATAAGTCCGACCCTGTACATTATTTTTGCTTCCAAATTTACAGACATGTTAGGTTATTAGCCCTGCAAAAAGAAAATAAATCGCCCAAAAAACAAAAAAAATATTTTCAATCAAAAAATGTACTCCTTTCGGCCCACAGTGTATATCCGAAACCAAACTCGCAAACTTCCTGTTGAATCCGGATGAAATAAATCCTACTTCATTAAAACAGATATAGGTATTTGCATCGTAACATTATCACACACACAAACAATACACACACGATCCGAATCGGGCCGTATATAAAAATATCAAAATTAGTACTATAACCTTTAGCGAGGATAGGAACTATAGGTTTTTGTATATGACCGATGGTCGAGGGCAATAATAGTATTTTTCCAACAGCATAAATTTACATTTTTCTGCCATGAAATATTAAACTATCACATCAAATAACCATCAAACAATAACTATATATAGCGTACAAGTTAGTATCTATAAAATAAACTATGAATATAAATAACAATACATAAATTTTTTTTTCTTGTAAATATATATAATATTTATATGTATATATATTTATTTTTTCTTTCTATTAACTATAAGTACGATGGGCAGGACATATCATTTCAACTTACCGATCGAGGACACCAAATAATTTCATGAGTAAGCTCCAATGTACTCCGGTTTCCACAATTGATTCGAAAAGAAATTGTGTACGATTGCAATATCTCTATCGTGATCCGGAGTAGCTATAACTGGTGCGATGGTAACTCCATCTGGTACAAAAATACCGAATGGAATGAGAGGATTGTCGATAAGTTGTTTCCTATTCGCTTTCACGCGTAAAGGCACTTTTTTAGCATTTCCATCTTTAGATTCTTCAGTTGTTGCTGTTGTTGGTAACTTCATTAGTTTCAGCGGTAACGGGAGGTAGTTGAGTATGTTGCATTCCGGCGATTCCATAGGTATTTCTGTCTTTATACCTTGAGAATTATTGTTCTTGATCATAGTATTGTTGTTATTCTTACTTCTAAAAACAATAAGTAAAATAATCACACATACCGAGAACAATTAAAGGATTTAACTATGTCGAGATATACTTAAAACAATTACAGGACAGGAAAGGAGGGAATAATATTTGGTTGGAAAACATTTTATATTATAAATTTTTAAATAACAATATAAGTATAATGCGAGCAATAATTGATAGAGTGATAGTGATTGATATAGCAAACGGTGTTGTTACTATTAACGTGCTGTAAAGCGGAAACCATTTTAACCTGGCGTACCGGGTGGCCAACTAAGAACGGTCGTCGGCCATATCTCAGGAGTGGATTATAGCACATGTTCCGGAAAAAAAATTTCATAACAAAAGTGGCCTCGAGAAACGCCTGGAAATTATGTTCAGCATAGTGGGTCCACCGCTAGAGGGCGTATTTTACAGTTAAAATTTTAAAATGCAAATTTTTTCAAAATTTACTCAATTAAGGAGCATTATTGAATATTATAATATAAGTATAATATAATAATATAAGTTGTTCGGTCCTGCATCTGATGTGGAAAGAAAACAGTTAAATCGAGGGAGCGATAATATCAAATTGTGAGTAAAGTTAAAAACTATAATTAGCAAAAAGTACAAAAATATCTTGTGTAAGTGTAAACTTTTACATATAATTGGTGAGTATTCTCCAAAATATTGAGATAATAGGAAAATTTGGCATAAAGCAATCAAACATTGTTAAATTCGAAATCAAAATTGTGTTAATTACCAGCAAAAAACAAAAGCGATAAGCGAAGATCGTTAAACCAAAATACGGGAACTTGTTTAAAAATACAGTCCCGGACTGACTTCAAAAAAAGAAATTAAAATATAATAACGCAGCGAGACTTCAAAAAGGAAATTAAAATATAATAACGCAGCGAGACGAGTTCAGCCAGCCCGGGTAAGTGTTGGAAACTGAACTGAGTAGGTGACTAACGAAGCTTGACGGGACGCGGAACTCGTTAAGGTGCGTTAAGAAATGAACATCGATCAATACGATATGGAAGAAATTAAAGGAATGTTCTAGCAGATTAAAGATAGTCTTAGGAATATGGAAGAAAAAATAGACAGAAATGCATATATTATAACTGAATTGAAACAGGAAAATCATAAGCTGAAAGAAATAATCGCCGAGCAAGAAGAAAGATTAGACTACATAGAAAGGGAAATAAGGCGCAATAACATAGTAATTCAAGGAATTGAAGATAAGGAGAATGAGAGCCAACAAGACATAAAGGAAACAGTACAAAAAATAATGAGAAAAATAGAGGTAGAAGTAGACCCAGAAAAAGATTTGATAGAATTCAGCAGGATTGGAACTTTTAGAAGAAACAAAAATAGACCAATCATAGTTAAAATCAAAAAATGGAGCAAAAAATTAGAAATTATGAAACAAGGTAAAAAGCTAAAAGGTACCAATATTTGGATTAATGACGACTACTCGAAAAAAGTCCAAAGAGAAAGATAAATTTTACTGCCTCAAGTAAAAATAGCCAGAGAACAAGGACACAATGCAGTACTTAAGTTTAATAAACTAATTATAAACAACAGAATTTATGGAGCAGTTGAATTTGAGGATGAAAAGCTAAAAGAAAATGATGATAAGAAACGTACAGCAACCGATCGTTCGCCGGAACATGGAGGAGGCAACAAAGAGAAGAAGTCAAAAAACTAGTAGCTAAAGAAAATGCGATATATACAAATGAAGACAATGCAATGAAATGGATAATGAGTAAGGGTAAAAATAAGAAAAGTAAACGCAAGAGTTTAGTGAGAATGGCAACGTGGAATATCAGAACAATGCTGACAATGGGAAAAATGGAGGAAATTGCAAAAGAGATGTTGGAATATAAAATAGACATATTGGCACTTCAAGAAATACGCTGGAAAGGTACTATACATGATATATCTAACGATAATGAACGGCGACTATGTAATTTAGCTGAGGAGCTCAACATGTATATTAGCAGCACTAGTTTCAAGCATAAGAAAGAACATAAAACTACATGGATTATACCTGGGACTACTACGGGGAACCAGATAGATCATGTTCTAATAGCAAAAAGAAGATCAAAGATGATACAGGATGTAAGATCATACAGAGGATTAAGTGTTGATACTGATCATCAATTAGTAATTGTCAAAATGCAAATGAGAATTGTAAATATAGTAAATAGGGCAATAAAATGTAGGAAATGGAACGTGCAGAAATTAAAAAGAAGTAAAAATGAATATGAGGAAGAAGTAAAGAAACAACTACAAAAGACCAAAGAACAAGATAATATCGATGAGCAATGGAAGGAAATAAAAAGAAGTATAATAACGGCAGCAGAGGAAGTGGTTGGTACAAAAGATACAAGACAGAATAATGAATGGTTTGATCAAGAATGTAAAATAAAGATAAAAGACAAAAAAGAAGCCAGACTAAAATAGCTGCGAACTAAGCAACAAAATTTTTATGATCAATACAGAGAAATAAGAAAAGAGAGCACAAAGTTGATAAAGGCAAAGAGAATAAAATGGTTAAATGAAAGCATGGACATATTAGAGAATGATAATAAAAATAATGTAAAATTATATCAATATATAAAGAAACAAAATAGAAAACCAACTACAATAAATATCAAAGAAAAAGAGTGGAGTCAATATTTCAAGAATTTTTTAACGGAAGAAGATGGGGAGTATGAAGAAGATGATATGACTGATAATGATACAGGGATAGAATACGAAGAAAAACCGACCGAAGAGGAATGTAACAACATAATTAATAAATTGAAATACAACAAAGCAGGAGGGACAGACGAAATAATAAATGAGCTGATAAAATATGGAGGAGATGACCTAAGACATAAAATATTTAAAATCATGGAAAGAATATGGGAATCAGAAACAATGCCGAAAAAATGGTCTACGGGTATGATTATACCAATAATGAAGAAAGGAAATCGTAATATTTGTAGCAATTATAGAGGAATTAGTTTACTCAACAGTGTATATAAAATACTAACAACGATAATAAATGAAAGACTAAAAAAGGTAATCGAATCAAAAATAGGGGAGTACCAAAAAGGTTTTCGGAAAGGAAAATCAACAGTAGATGCCATACATACTATAAATCAGGTAATTGAAAAATGTTATGAACACAATGTTGGAGTCCAAATGCTATTTATTGACTTCAAGCAAGCTTTCGACAGCCTGAAACGGAGGACAATCATAAAGGATATGGAACAATTAAATGTACCTCAAAAGATCATACGGTTGGTGAAAATGACGATGAAAGATTCTAGGGCAAGAGTAATGACAAGGGAAGGTCCATCGGAGGAATTTGAAATAAATGCTGGAGTAAGGCAAGGAGATGGGTTGTCAGCGGTATTATTTAACATAGCAGTGGATGGCATAATTAAGACTTGTAATATCAGTGGAAGCATAATTAATAAATCAAAACAAATAGTGGCATATGCTGATGATTTAACCATAATAGCTAGAGACCGAAAGAGTCTTGAAGAAACATTGGAGAAAATTGTAAAGGAGGCGGGAAAAAGAGGACTAAGAATAAATGAGGAGAAAACAAAATATATGGAAATGAAAAGAAAGAAGGAAGTCTACTAACCAGAAACAGTAAAGTTAAATGAATTCAGTTTTGAAATTGTTAACACCTTTAAGTATCTGGGAACAATTATTAGTAACAAAAACGACACAAAAATCGAGATAAGGCAAAGAATTCAAGCGGGGTATAGAGCATATAATAAATTTAAAAACATCATGCAAAGTAAGAGAATAAGCCGAGCAACAAAATTAAGAGTCTACAGGACGGCGATAAAACCGGTGGTTACATATGCGGCAGAAACTATTAGATTGACAAATGAGGACGAAGAGCAACTAAGGATATATGAAAGAAGAATAATTAGAAAAATTTATGGACCAGTCAAACTAGGGTATAACGAGTACCGAAGGCTTATGAATTATGAAATTAGAAATATATTAGAAAATGAGGACATAGTAAACACAATTAAATCAAAAAGGATTCGTTGGTATGGACATGTTAAAAGAATGGAGAAAGGACAGGAGGTGAGGAGAATTACAGAATGGAGACCGAATGAGGAAAGATTATCAGGAAGACCAAAAATTAGATGGGAAGATCAGGTTGTGAAAGATATAAATATTTTAGGAGTACAAGGCGGGGAGAGACAGATGCTGGACAGAAAGAAGTGGAACAATCGAACATTCGTAAATATGACGAGACTTTTTTTCTGAAAGTAATAATAACGATGATAGGGGGTGGGTAATTTATAATGAATAACCCTGAACATAAACGCAGCTAGCAGAATATGAGCAGGCTAATTGAAAAGTTCGTGCAATGCCGTCTATAGGACAAATGCAGAACTAAATTAGCGAAACGGCCGCATGCTGTTGGTATAAAAGTGGCCTAATTGTAACCTATAACTATGGAGGCAAATAAAAAAGTTACCTGTTATGACTGCTATAACTGTTCAAACCAAGACTAGCGATAAGTTTTTCCCTTTGCAATCTAACTCTTTTGGTAGTAATCACAAATGCGCTTACGAAAGCTTTTTGGCAAACTTCAACTGTTTCGATAGAGGGTAGGAGCGGTACCAAATACTTGCAGGTAATACGACGGGGAGGTCGTCCCGATGTCGATGTCTCTGGAATATTCAACCTGGCTCGCAAATCCATGTGTTGACGCAGAAATTTATTTTGTAGATCAGCTTCGCCGAGACCATAAAAATGATTGAAGAGGTGTTGACGCGCCTCTAAAGGCACATTAGAATCACATTTGTGGGGACATTGACATAGCTCATCTGAAAGTAAAAATAAAAATAAATAAATAAAAATAAAAATAGCTTCAATTAAAATAGATGTACGCAACAAAATTTGTTGCTAAAAAGAGATCAACATGTTTATCCAAGATACTTAAAATAAAAAGTATTTAACAAAGCGGTGTAACCACTCCAAATTCGAAGTACTATAAGTAAAATCCGAGCACACCAGAAGATTGTTTGTTTATGTTAAATTATACAGAGTTCGGCCAAAGTCCGGGTCCGGACAAATATTCAAGAAAATATAAATTTTTTCGGAAATCTTTTTATACCACAAATTTTACACCAACTCAAACTATAATTTGAAAATATTTTGAAATATACAGGCTGTTCCAATAAAGTGTGGCGTATCAAAGTTATATTTTTTCTAATGGATTGCATTTTCTGATTGCCCCTAAAAAATATAATACTCCTTCATAATGGTTCCCTATACCTAAATACAGAGGGTTCCGAGTTATGCTGACTTTTTTAAAAATGTGAACATTTCGAAAACAATTAATAACTCATTGATATAATAAATTTCTCTTACATCTAAATAGTTGGACATTCGATGAATGTATTCCACGATTGAGTACTGAATATCTCTTTACAGGGTGTTCAGAATTTTCAGTTCCATTATTAGATCATTCAATGTGCAGTATAAGGCTTATATTAAATGGAACGCCCTGTATGCTTAGTGACTAGTGTGTTTGTCTACGTTTGCTGCCTCTTATTATAACAATTTATGGAGCAATGGAGAATGCAAAACATGATAAATAGTTTTAGAGATAAGACTGGCTAACGGAGATACTTAGAATGGAATTTTGAGAAGTGGTTAATTTTCTACTAGAAGCGAGTCAGAGCCTTCAAATTTGTTTTTGGTTCCTCTTTCTGCCGATTCAGAGACTATTTTATGTTGAATAGATGAGGCTTTTACTTAATGTAGATCGTTACTAAATGATGAAATCATAATTTACTATTCTATGTACAAATATTAAAATCGTCAGACAAAAGCATTGCTGCCAGGTCCTCCTCGTACGACGTTCAGAAAGCTCCGGACCGCCTCAGACTAAATATGCTTTTTTCGAAAATAAATTACTAATATGGGAGAGGTTTGATATTAACTATAATAGAAGATGTATGTTTATTATTAGAAATAAATGCCAGTGTTCAAAGGTCGGTACATAATAATATCGTTAGATTCAAACTACATGTTCATTAAAAAATTTCATAATTAGTTCTAATTACATAATATTTGAAAAATAAGAAGGTTCTATTTTTTGCTTTGTTGATTCGAAAAACATACAGGGCGGTCAAATAAAAACAAAGCATATCATCTACTTTTAGTACCAATTAAATTTTGAAAAAAAATTGTATATAAATTTTTGGTGATTGTTTACGCCATCTAACGAGTGAGAATAATTTTTTTCTTATTTAAAATTACCTACATTAATGCTTTTTACTTTTCGTGTAACAAATGAATAAATTATTATTTTTATTGTAAGTAAGCAGTCAAGTTCGAAAATACAAATCCTTCAACATTGAAAAATGTTTATTGTAAGACGATTACACATCAATAGTCGACAAGCTAGCTTTTATCGCCTTGCTTATTCATCCTCTACCTATTTTTTTCCGAAAATTTTGACCTTATTTTATGGCATAATGTGGATAATGTTGAAATGTATTTAGATGAGCTATCAAATAAAATTTAATATGCTCATGATAATCCATCTAGCTAAAAATTAGGAAATGTGCCATATTGAAAGCAAAAAGTAGTTGACTAATATCAAAATATGCATCAAAGAGGGAGAGCTATAATAAGATTAAGATTGGGCTATTGTGCTTCTAACAGCCTCTCCACCTTAACAGATCTATTTTGTGTGCCATAATGCTATGCTAGGGTTCCTTCTCTAGATTCCATAGGCTGAAGCTTAGCTCCTTCATATATTGGGAAGGTTGTGGTTTTTCAACCTCGCCTTGCGCCGAAAACCTTAACGTAGCAGGCCTTCGCAGAACTGTACTGCTATCTCTTTTGCAGCGATTTCGCTATAACACAGAAGGGTTCGGGACAAATGGGAGTACATCGTGCTCCAATGGCTAATATAAGAAGTCTACTTTGGAATTAAACAGTATAAGCTGAATATTTGTTTAAACCTTTATTTTGGTATTCTGATTGTTGTTTCAAGTCTCAAAAGGGCACGTATGAGAGAGTCTTTAGCTTTAGATAGTCAAAGGTGCGAAAATCAGTTTTTTGGAAATATTTCGGCTCCTTTCCCTCAAATCGTATTTGTATTCATTATAAAAGATATAGAGTTTAAAAATGTTTAAAAATATTGTCTCAAGCAACTTTTTATACGTTGCACCGTTGAGCGCTAAACCTTACTTACCACATTGCAAGGTCAATCGCGAAGCCCAGTACATGATAGGTACCATTTTGCAACTTAATTACCTGTTGAATATTAGTTAATTAACCATGTAATGCATTATATTTAAGAATAATACTTATAAACCATTCAATACTACTTACCTTTTTCATGTATATAATGAAGTAATCAAGTGAATTATTTTAAATATTTTAAATATTTAATTATATTCTCATTAAGAATAATTGCATTTTAAGTAGGGGAAAAAATGTTTGTTTCAATTTTGTAAACTCATTGGCTCTGGAATATTAAGATGCGAAATGAAGCAATTTGTCTCGTCTTTGTCCACCAGAACAAAGACGCATATGTTATTGTGATTAAACCCATAATAACATATGCGTCTTTGGTCTGGTGGACAAAGACCACAAAAGAAGTCATTTTAGATATGAAAACAGACTATATGGCCACTAAACTTCCCCCCAATCCCAAATATGAGGTAGAAATACCTCACAGAAAGGACTGGCAAGACCCAAGCAGACTGAAGTTTCCCCGAGGAGAGACCTGGTACACAGACGGGTCACAGACTGAGGAAGGGGCAGGAGCAGGTGTGTATAGTGAAATGAGAAACACAAGGTTCTCCTTTTCACTAAGAGAACATACCTCTGTATTTAAGGCAGAGATTTATGCTATCCTAGAATGTGTCAGAATTAACAAATATAGGACTGACACTCATAGGATAAACATACTAACTGACAGCCAGGCAGCCCTTGCAGCTTTAAACAGCCGCAAGGTAACATCCAGACTGGTAGAAGAATGCCAGAAAGAACTAATAACTAGCAGACCACATTAAAGTAAGATTAGTGTGGGTGCCTGGACATAACGGTAATTCTGGAAATGAACAAGCTGATGAACTCGCGAGAAGAGGTTCAGCAACAGCATATGTTGGACCAGAACCAGCTCTTGGGACCACAAAGAAGGTAGTCCGAGGGCAAATACAAAAATGGGTACAAAGCCAACATAGACTTCAGTGGAGGAACACTCCAAAGCAGGTACACCGGCTTTTAGTACCTGCCCTTTTTCCGGCCGAAATTACATCCGCCCATCGAAAGACTGGTGAGAGGTGGGTGTAAATTTCTGGTTCCCGCGTGACGTAACTGCGCGGCTCGGATGCAATTTGGAGTAGAAATCAGCATACCGTGTATCGTGGTCGAACGTTCAAATTTACGGGTCCTGGAACATTCGAAGCGCTCCCATTATTTCATACCTAGTCGGCGCGAGGCACCACCCTATGTAAATGTGCCAGTTGTTTGTTTAATCAGATACGTTATGCGTCATTGAATTTATGACTGCAAAGTTACATAGATATATATTTTCTTGGTTACATACCTTTGGACAACCCTGTATAGAAACGTTTCGCTTTATAATTGAATGACGTATCGTCCACAATATTTCAGATTACTTTGAAAATATTTCTGACAAACGTATAATCTTTATTAAATTTTAGACATTTTAAACAATCTGTAAAAAACAGTATGTTTATGAAAGCTGGTTACTTCTTATGAAGTTGTTTCTCAATTTCAATAATAAATAATAATATATTCTTGCACAATACAGTGTGCAGTTCCCATTTTATAACCACTTCACTTTTCCAATTTAGTAACAAAATAGCATTAGAGATAACAATAATGATTGCATATTTATTATTATTTCATGATCCACCAAGGTCAGACTACGTTATCTTAAACCTAATCAAATTCATGAAATTTATTGTATGTATCCAGAAGCAGAGAAAAACTAAATTATTTTGAAAAAAAAAAAAATATTGTTAAAGTTAAGAAATTTCACGTAGAAAAATTTATTTGTAAATTAAATGTGTTCAAATTAATATATGTCGAAAAAATACTATTATCAACGAACATTAACAAGACAAGAAGGGTCACTCTCCGTCGGAACTTTCATGTCCAGCTTACACAAGCGCGCGCCTACGATTTCGACAAATTCCTGGAGCCGTGCACGTGTTCGTGCTTATACGAGGTTGATGCAAACCGCTAGCGATTAAAACGAATAAACGTTCACTTACCAGGGTGAATTAAAAACATCTAGCAATATTGTAAACTATTCCGCTTAGTGTGAATTAAAATAAAAAAGGTAGAACGTGTCACGGGATACACGGTAGGAACTTTAGTTCCTTTTAAGCAAAAATTATGGAATACATCTGACGTTATAAATAAACAATTTGCATATTCTTTGGTGGTCGAGTAGTAAGCATACCAGACTCTCACGCAGTAGACCTGGGTTCGATACCCCGCGAGGGAGTTTTTTTTATTGTTAATTTTATTTTTAAATAATTATTCTGCTTGTTATTAATAACGACAACAGGTGGACGTTTGAAATATTTAGCAGAATATTCATTATTATAGATAATGGTACGGTACCCTTCATGAGGGAGTCCGACTGGCAACATCTACTTATAACATCATCGTATATTTAAAAAAGAAAACCGTAGCATTATACAAATTGGACATTCAAGAACTGTTTACCACAAAATTAGTGGAAACATAAAATTGAATTGTTAAATTTTTATTTTGAAGTTATATTACAGTTTATAGAAATTTTTATTTTCTAGATTTTTTCCTAAGTGGGTCGTAGAAAAAATATGCTGCTCGACTCGTGTGGATTGTCCATATCGCACTTGAACTTCGTCCTCGTGCGATATGGCCATCATATCCACACTAGTTGCACAAACTACAATTTCTTTCAAAATATGCCCTTTTACATTTAAAAACTACCTGCCAAATGTCAAATCAATTTATCCATCCATTTTAAAGTTATCGAATTAAAACATTCAAGTTTTCAAAATTTCAACACCCTGTAAATGTGCTAGACCCCTTAATCGCGCAAAAAAATTCTGGAAATAATAGTAAAAATTTATCCGCACAAATTCAAGTAGATCACTAGCACTGCGAATACCAGCTTTGCATAGAATTTCAATATAGCATTGGTGGTCCAGTGGTTAGAATGCTCGCATTGCACGCGGGCGGCCCGGGTTCGAATCCCGGCAGGAGCATATTTATTATTATGAATCGCTGCTTCGTAAACGAGAAAGAGACTAAGGAGGCACAAGCACGAAAGCAAGGCATATAACGAAGCAACGTAACATAACGTAGCGTAACGTAACGCGTAACGGTCAGATCTTTTGCGTCGCGACCCCTGGTCGCTCAAACATAACCTGGCGTAAAGAACTAAAGTTCCAAAAAGGGGATATCGTCAGGATATTCAATTGGTGGATCTTAACGTAATTATGGGTGGGTGCCGGGACATAACAAGCTGATGAACTCGCGAGAAGAGGTTCAGCAACAGCATATGCTAGACCAGAACCAGCTCTTGGGACCATAAAGAAAGTAGCAAATAAAAAAATGGGTACAAAGCCAAAATAGACTTCAGTGGAGGAACACTCCAAAGCAGGTACACAGTAAAGCCTTCATGTCATAGGTGACACATGTGTAAAACGGGTCAAAGAACTACTGAATATCAGTAGGAATAAGCTAAGAATTATTACAGGTCATATCTGATGGGTCATACCCCGGTAAAAGATCACCTTCCTAAAATAAGGTTTTATAACGGGGACCTCAGCTGCAGACTCTGTGGCATGGAGACCGAGACCATGACCCATATCTTATCTGACTGTGAGGCTCTGGACTCGAGAAGACAAACAATCTTCAGAGAAGCCATTGTGCCACCTGGAGTATATGGCACACATCCAATTGACCTATATCGTCTACTCGAAGGAACGGGGATAACTGATGGATGGGTGGACTAAAGTAGGAGTAGAGTACAATAAGCCAATAGGCTGCAGTGCTCCCGGCATCAGAATGGCTTCCAAAACACACAAAAAAACATAATTATAAAAAGTACTGGTAGCAAAAATGAAGGGAAAAAGGAAAGTTACATCAAAAAGTAATAATAATGTAGTAAGCTACAGATGAGCCTAGTAGGTATAAAAATTAACAATAAAATGTTTGCAAATGCCAACTTGAATAGGTATTCTAATTATCTAATTATTACATAAAATTTAAAATGTATACAGGTCATTACAGGTTGTTTCAAATCCGAGGCCATCAAAGAGTACCAACTAACCTAAACCTAACAGTAAAATACGGGCACTGGGAAAAATAATTATCGCGATTCGAAATTTGTGAGAATCGATACACGAACCATCCAAAACCAAAGGCGTTTAACCGAATGACTTAAAATCTATGAATTTTGAAAGCCTTTTTTATATTGAGTATAACATCCATCCACGCAACAGATTCGTGGCATTTTAATGAAGAACCAAACACAAAACACTATGTAAATGTTTAATATTTTAATTCTAAAGGAAAATTCGCTCACTCATAAAGACAACCGGTATATCTCTTTACATATACCTACGATGGACAATCTGTTTATGCATATCGCGCGTAGGGGACTTACGGTGCTCTATACACAGTAGCATCCGATATTCGAGAGAGATAGGCATAACGAGGGGAGGAGATTCGAGTGATCCTTTTTGTCTTGTTAATATTCGTTGCTATTATCGACTCCCTATAAATTTATGGAAAATAATAATATGCCTTCAGATCTTAATTCGAAATTTGATCATTTTTGACGTTTTCTTTTTAATTCGTAATCCGGGCTACTACAACTTATTGTTAATTCATACAATGTATCTTTTCCCATAATCATGTCATTATTTAGGAAAATAATACATTTAGAATATTACTATAATATTCCAAGCGAAACTATTAGCAATATATTTTTGTGCTCAAGAGTTCCTCATCTCAGACAGAATATTTATTGCAGTTGCAAGGTAATTGTCGGCCAATGCCTTAAATACTGAAGCAGGTTACGGAGAGCTCCAAAACGGATAATAGTCTTCCTCAGAAGTCTAGATATCTTGGATTAAAATAATATAGATATAGGGAATGCACAAAAGAGCTTATTGGTCACAGAGTGGTGAGGCCAACCGGGCCAATCGACCTCCGTGTAGTCTAATATAATGGTAGAAAGTATTTTTGTTAATAAATGAATCATCGAAGGCATCAAGCAAATACATTTTTTCCCTAATATACCGGGTGACCAACTAAGAACGGCCGTCGGCCATATCTCAAAATTTATAACAAAAGTGGCATCGCCTGGAAATTATTTTCAGAATTGTAGGTCCGCCGCTAGAGGGCGTATTTGACAGTTAAAATTTTAAAACGAAAATATTTTCAAAAATTACTTAATTAAGGAGCATATTGAATATTATAATCAGATTTCTCTACAAATTCTGCATATTTTTAATATGACCAGTTTTTCAAGGGGTGGGGGAGAGTGGGAACCTTGTTACGAAAGTTTTTTCGTAACAAGGTTCCCACTCTCCAATGTAATTCCGGTTAGGATAGGAAAGAGATATCGCCTTGCGGTTTGCAGTGTTTTATTACTAATTTAGTATACTTTTTAAAAATCTACTTCAATTTGTATGCTTCCATTTAAAATTGTTACGAGAAAACACAATATTTAAAATAAGTAATAAAACGGCGTTCTCTAGCATTTATGTTATTGATCAGATTGCTTAATATTTACAAATTTTCGATTGTTCAACAAAAGCTCTTTCAAACAACATCAAGTTTATTAAAATCGGTCAGGTTCCCCCTCTCCCCCCCCCATTATTTGAAGAAATAGACACATTTATGTGAAAATCGTAGGTAAATGAACGCTCTGTAGCTTGTTGTACGTTGAAGAAAAAAATGTATTTTGCCAAACAGAGTTTCGTAACATGATGCAATATCTCCGTATCCTATTAAATTTCAATTATATTCTTTCTTATATACAGGGTGAACGGAAACTCGAACCTGTCATTTTCTTTCTTCTTTCAAATGGAACACCCTGTATTTTAAGCAAAAATAGAATCTTCGATTATGTAACTTTAATTTTTGTCAGGTATTCCCTACACCCAAAGTTTATAAAAACAGAGTTATTTTGTAATATTTATTGTAAACTATAATTATTGACCTATTATGTGAAAGCAATAAACGTTGTATATGTAAAAAAATCCTGATTAATGATAAATTTTAATGAATAATTCATTCTAAACAAAACTAGCTACCAAAAGTATAATCCTAACCGTAATATTAAGTTGAAGGTTCAAAGTGTTCACCGTTAACATCAATGCAATGCTGTAAGAGAGGGCCCAACTGCTTGGCCAGCTCGGTCACCCGATTTAACAAAAGTATATTTATTTTTTTCGGGTCTTGTGAGGAATAAGTTTATAAAATCACCCGGCCATTTGAGATGACATGAAAGAGATAATTAGTGCGGCATTTCGATCTGCTAACGTTGATATGCTGAGAAATGTTAGTCAATCATTTGAACTATTCTGCAGCATTGCATTGATGTTAACGGTGAACATTTTGAACCTTTAGTTTAATATTACGGTTGGGATTATACTTTTGGTGGCTAGTTTTGTTTAGAATAAATTGTTCATTAAAATTTATTATTAATTATGATTTTTTGTTACATAGAACGTTTAATGCTTTCACATAATAGGTCAGTAGTTATATTTCACAATATATATTACAAAATAACTGTGTTTTTATAAACTTTGGGTATAGGGAATGCTTGACAAAAATTAAAGTTATATAATCGAAGATTCTATTTTTGCTATAAAATACAGGGTGTTCCATTTGAAAGAAGGAATAAAATGACAGGTTCGAGTTTCCGTTCACCCTGTATACAAAAAAGAATATAATTGAAATTTAAGGGGCATCTACCAAATTCGACCTTGCACAATTATGCTTTGTATATTTTTTTGTTTCCCTACGTCCTCACGTTTAAGTTCACATAACGAAAATTTTATTAGAAATATGAAAGCTCCGCAACATGTAGGTAGCCAAGCGGTCCAAGCGGATTTTGGTTCACGTACTACTCTATAAGCTTCGTCAGTACTGAACTGGGAGACCGCCGAGACCGGCGAGCGTTGTATCAACAATGGAACGGCACGCGACTACCGAAGCAGAGAGACATAAGGTTTGTTCCAACTCACAAATTTTGTACGATCACGAAACGGTTTCAGAACTGCTAGGATCGATTATATGCGCAGGCGTTAACTTCACACGGTTACATGTCCATAAAAATCACTGCCGGGTTGGAACGGTTTTGTGATTGCATTTCGTACGATCAGATCAGTAGGATTAATAAGAATATAATATTATATGGACTTATTTTGTAAAATAATATTTTTAAAAGATGTATCAGCCCAATTCACAACATTATTAACTGATTGAGTTGGTATCTACTTCAAATTAAGTTCGCACCTAAATAATTTTCATTCTTAACTGTTTTGTTGGGAATTAATTCCAAATCATCTTTACTGCTTGTACTTTCAAATTCTGAAAAATCGCTAATTCCATCGTCACTAATTTTTACATAGAGCTTTCTTTACTAAAGCAAGATTAATATACCGTAACGTACCAAACGCCACACAAAACATTAGAAAAATTAAGAATCGAAAAGAAATGCAAGAAACATAACCAAGCTAAATGACAGATAAAACAGCTGTTTAATTCAATACAGTATCAATGCGCAAGCCAGTCCAAACAGTATTCAATTTGAACCGTGTATCGAAATTACCGGCATGTCTTATGCGAGTGTCCGGAGTTATCGTCAATAAGAGAGTGTGTGTTCGGTGAGCCTTGGCCTACACCTGCCGATATAAAGGAGATGTCTCCTAGTGACCTGTCCACCTTCCTGAGAAGGACAGGATGGACAATGACCTAGGAGAACAACTCCTCGGGAGGATGTACAATGGGTCACATGTGGCCTAAGTGCTGTGAGCCTACACACTCACCCTCCCCACTCTACAGATACAGATACAGAAACCATCACGTCTCGGTTGGAACGCATTTTAATCACTGCGCATGAGCGTGATCGTCATGTTACGCTTTTTCGACGGGTTGGAACAAACCTAATGTCAGTCATAGAAGGATGGAAAAGCGAGAGATGGATTTTTATCCGATATTTTAGTGGTAGCAACCGAATTTCAATAAGGAATTGTACGGTCATAAGTAATTTGAGGATTCTGAGATTTTTATATAGTATTCATAAAGCTTCAAATTAGACCCCTTATAAATTAGTTTTTCCATTCAATCCATATTTAAATCTTTACAAGGGCTTAAACTTTGCTTAATATGTGTAGTTTTCATATTTTTTTCAACAAAATTTGGTAAGCATTTCAAGTTTTTATTCAATTCAATTCAACATTAATCTACATGATATATTTTTTTCTTAATTTTCAATACATCCATTACTTCAAAATTCTTTGCCAAAAATACTTCGATATTTTGTCAAATCGCTGCCGATAGATTCCCCTTAATAGGATACGGAGATATTGCATCATATTACAAAACTCTGTTTGGCAAAATGCATTTTTTTACTTCAACGTACAACAAGCTACAGAGCGTTGATTTACCTACGATTTTTACATAAACGTCTCCATATCTTTTGAAGGACTCTGTATAACGTGGCAAAACCTCATATCAAAAGCTTCAAAAAAATGTAACCAACTCGAATTCGGTATAATATACAGGGGTTCCCATTTTAAAAATCATATGTTTGGTCTGTAAAGGAGTTATGCTGCACTCTGTATAGTTGGATATAATTTCAAAATATGGACCTTCAACACATCTTCTATTTTTGTTGATAAAATTTTTTGATATCTCTTAAAATAACCCATATACCGAAGTTTTTCGTAAGGTTGGTACACCCTGTATATGCAATTATAATATTAGTAGCGAAGTAGGGGAAAATGAAAATCTTGACTGTAGTATAAATATTTTTGATTCAAGAAAAAAGTTATGGAGCCCGAAACTATCTTGGATGTAGTAAAAATAGTTCCAAGAAAATACCGAAGAATATGCCAAGTAGACAAAAAAATAAAATATTCTCCCTGTATGTATAAGCTGGACAAATTATTCCCCGAGATACTATCCAATAAAGTAAAAAAGGACCCAACCTAGCTATACTTATTACCGCATGGAGGTCACGGTACAGAACTTTTTTGGTTCCGTGAAGTTTCGCCCCTACTAAAAATTGTTCAGTTTTTAATAATGAAGTTTGAGTTATTTATTGTTCTGCAAGTTCTGTAATTTCATTCAATGAAACATTTTATCAAAATTTTCGAATGTATCGTTAATATCGTGGTTCGTTGTCAACTGAATAACTGAAGTTGATGTGTCGTGCAAACTACAATTTAACTAAAATCAAGTCGAGTCCAATAATTAGTTTATAGTGAACAAATAAAAAATTTATAGTTGGCTCGTTGACCATAATCGTTGTTATGATTGCATAACATTTTTAGATGATTTAATGCATATTCAAGGATACAATTTAATTAAGCACAATTCAGGTGAGTAGAGAATCCGCTTAAAAAAATTTGTACGTTGGATACCGTAGTTTAATTAGGAATTATTGTCGAAACGAGTATTTTTAACATAGATTTTGGTAAACTGTTCGTTTCTGTTGTTTTAATTACAATATTTATTTTGATTCAAATTCTTTAATTGAATAGACTAAGTAGTTAATCGAATAACGAAGTAGGCAATACACTTTGAATGAATCGATTATTGCATTCTAAAGCAAGATACCTCTAGTGGCAATGTTATGTTTTTGGTGAATTTTTAATCAAATGAATTGATTGTTGATACCCATTGTATAGTTTGGTTCAAAAGATATCGTTGGATTATACTGCCTTAAATAACCTATCTACTTAAGCCTCATTAAGCATAGCGTGCTACCCCAACTCACCGACAGTCGTCCGCACTTATAAAAAAGAACACAGATCCAGATGCTGCAAATGCAATACGCATATATACAGATGGTTCAAAAATAAAAGAAGGCTCAGGAAATGGAGTTTACTCGAGAGCATTAAGCCTAAAGATTAAGTGGGGAATGGGAAACAATACCAGCGTGGTTCAAACAAAACTGGCTGGTATCTCAATTGCCACAAAAGAACTAACCAGAAGAGAAATTTCTGGCAAAAACATAACAATCTGCACTGATAGTAGACAAGCCCTATTAGCCTTGAACAAACAACGTGTTATATCGAGGCTAGTACTAGAGTGCCACCAAGATATAGCAAACGCCTCGGCAGATAACAATATTATCCTGAGGTGGGTTAAAGGGCACGACAGGAGTAAAGGAAATCGCATTGCCGATTCTTTAGCCAGGGAAGCCGCTGGACTAAAAATTCTAGGACCCAGTGACACCTACGGCCTAACGACTTCGACAATTGCGGAACTAGCCAAACGTTACACCCATGCTCAATCCTTTACGTGATGGGATGGAATCAAAGGATGCAGTCTTGCCAGGATCACCCTGGGCGACCCTGGGAAGCTGGCGCCGAAGAAATATTTGGCGATGACCAGGAAAAACTTACGTTCAACAGTAGGATTTCTGACTGGCCACTGTCAACTAAGGAAACACCTCCATACTATGGGGTTAGTGGACACACCTCTATGCAGGATGTGTGAACAGGAAGATGAAACTGTCAGACATGTCTTATGCGAGTGTCCGGAGTTATCGTCAATAAGAGAGTGTGTGTTCGGTGAGTCTTGACCTGCCGATATAAAGGAGATGTCCCCTAGTGACCTGTCTACCTTCCTGAGGACAGGATGGACGATGACCTAGGGGGACAACTCTTCCGGAGGATGTACAATGGGTCACATGAGGCCTAAGTGGTGTGAGCCTACACTCACCCTCCCTACTCTACAAATACAGATACAGAAGTCACCTGGAACTGTTCAATTTTTAAATCGCTCACAAATTACGATACTGAGCAAAATTATTGAAAAAATAACTTCTCTCCAGTTTCTCCGACCCAAATAATCTGTTTAAGCCATATAAATGGTAAATATTTATGCAAATTGTGCAAATTCTCCATTCCATCATGTTTTTATCCTTCGCTACTTTCTAATTAAATATTTTCTTGCCTCTATGTGATAAGAGTAAGTAGTTTTCTAGTTGTTTGCGTTTAAATGGAGTGTCTAGCTAGAATATCCAATTTTATTTCATTGCTTATTAGCACGAATAATTTGGTTATAAAATGTTTGTTTCAGCTTAATCTACTTGAAATGCTTTTTTGTACTTGATGTTTATCAAATTTTCACCTTAAGGTTAATGAAAATTCAAAATTGACTTTTGTCATATCTCTACCGTACGTCACCAGCACTATTAAAAGTATCCTAAAGCCGCGTCCACGATCCAGTGTGCATGGTCGCCCGACATTGTCGATCCACAATGTGGACGCGCTTCACAATAGAAGGCATTCGACATAATGTGGGCGCGGCTTTATATACAGATAACGAAAAATCTTATGGAACCGCCCTGATTACACAAGTACGAAAAGGAAAATATGAGAAAAGCAGCTAGAAAGAGAGAGAAATAATAATTGTGCGCGCATCACGACGCGTGTACTTAGGTCCAGGGGCTGGCCGAATGTTGATTGTCCTTTACAGAGAGAAAGAGAATTCACTTATTCACTAGTATGTTACCAACATGGAAGGAGTGAGGGTGTTCTTTATAAAATACCAAATGTAAGTAAATATGTAAACACCAAATATCGTTAATGAACCCTCGTGGTCGATGCGCTATAATAAAAAAAAATTACATTCATTTACATTGAAAATTACTTTTCAAAGAACATAGACCGTTCACTAAGAGGGTGTATGCCGATAGCGCGCAGCGGTCAGTTTAATCCTTACAGATTATGAAGGGGTTCTAAAAGGGACAGGTTGATTGCGTCTAGGAGTTCAGGTAACATCGGTCACGGAGATGAACGAATATTTTTATACTTAGTTACACTTTGATCAACCGGATTTGAGCCTGGGTTTTCTTATTTTTTTTTTAGTTTTCTATTTCTTATTTTCTTATTGTTTATAATATATTAGTGTATAAACGAGCATATTTCTATAAAGGAACCGTTCGCGCAATTGACCGGTTTACCGATTGTATACCGCGCGCTATTGACCCATAGAATTTCAATTACCTGAAAACATTTCTGACCGCTGCGCGCTACTGACCGTTGCCCCACAAGAAGTAACAACTACTTCTCGGGCTATGTAGACATTGAATCACACTTGGAAGTTGAACGGGGTTGGGGTAACTATGCACGATGTAACCAATCTTTCTGGTTTGTAAGTAGAACGGACAAGTGATGTTGTCCCTTCATGTTCATTACGTGCTTACATTGCAAAATTGTTAAAAATGATCAAGAGATGGGAAGGTTATCATGACTTTTATAATCACAAGAGATAAATATTCATTCTAAATAGAGGCAATATTATACAAGTGTAAAACCTAATTTTTCAATGTAAATGGATTAATTGTATATTTGAACGTAGTTTTCAGTTCCAATCATAGGTCAGTCGGTATTGGTCATTTTAGACCAAAAGTACAAGTTATTAGCAATCAACTGATTTTTTTTATAAGTACCTTGAAGTATGTAGATTAATATAAAAAAAAGTTTACCAGTCTATCGATTTCCCAAATTAGAAAAAAAAATCAAAAAACTTTTTTTTTCGAAATTTTTCAATATGTCACACAGGGAGGGAGGTGGAGAAGAATAAAAAATACCACCGTGTAGGGAGAGTGTTTTGCAATAAAAAAAGGTCTCTTGGTTTGTCCGTAAAAAATTCGGTAAACTAAGTATGTGTTCCGCATCCGCGCGACTCTGCTGCACGGCGGAAAAAAATATAAATATTCAATCAGAATTTTTTTTCAATCTTGGGTGAGAGTTAAGGTTGCAAATAATAAATAAAAGGTGATAAATTAACTTTTACATATTTTTATTGGAAAAAGGTATGAAAAAAATTATATCTTGAAATTATATATTAATCATCTTTCATACATTTTCACTATACAGTGCTATTCAAAAGTCCCCTTCCCCCTCGTATCTTTTGAACGGCTACACTTACATTAATAAAATTTGGAGGGTGAAAATTAAGTCTTGTAAACTTCTCTACGAATGGTAACAGGTGACGTAATAGTAATAGATGACGTCACAGTGCCACTCTGGCCAATAATTTTAAATAGGACCTTATGGCAAGTGATGTCTCGTTTGAAAGGCATTGACATTGGCTACATAGCCATATTAATTTTGTTTGGGTTCAAACTAATTTTGACGGATAAATAAAATAAATACCAAAATTATTATTCCACATTTATATATTGAAGATTTTTCAGTCCGCCTCTTGTTAGTTGGCAAAAAAAATTGACGTTTTTAATTTAATAGTATTTGTTGCTTTGCAAAGTTTTTCTAAATAGCTTAAATATTTAATTTTATTATTGTTTAACGAGACGTTTAAGAGTTTACATAGGGAAAATGGTACGTACTCAAGCCGACAAAGTAGCAGCTATCTCAATAATTGGTGAATCTAGAAAGAATCTCCATGAAGCGGAACGTTTATTTAATGAGAAATACCCAGATCGCTCTATCTCGAGAACTTATTTGAGGGAGCTTCTTCACAAGTTTGAAGCAACAGGTAGTGTTCAAGATACCAAACGATCTGGTCGACCAACATTTAGTGATGATAAAAAAATTGATATAGTTGCTGAAATGGTAGTAAACCCTACTTCCTCTTCAACTGAAGTTGCGTCTATCTGTGAAGTAAGTAAAAGTACAGTACAGAGAGTGTTGGCTAAAAATAAATTTCATCCATACGAGTTAAAAATGGTGCACCACCTTTCGGATGACGACCCCGACAGAAGACTCGAATTCTGTGAATGTATGACAAATAAAATTAATCAAAACCCACATTACACAAAAACAATTTGTTTTAGTGACGAAAGTACTTTTTGCCTCAATGGAAATGTGAATACACAAAGGTAAGGTATTGGAGTGACACAAATCCTCACACCTTTCGTGAACAACATACCCAATTTCCAGAAAAAGTCAATGTTTGGGCAGGTATTTTGGGAAACTACATAGTTGGTCCTGTCTTCCTAAATTCAAATTTAAGCGGTGAAGTGTATCTGGGGATGTTACAAAATGCAATTGAGCCGTTAATTCTTGAAATTCTGGAAGATAATCCAGATGAATTCGGCCATCTGGAAATAACATTTCAACAAGATGGTGCTCCTGTACATTATTATGGTGCAGTAAGACGTTACCTGGATGAAGAATATCGAGGTAGATGGATCGGCCGGAGAGGTCCTATAGAATGGCCACCTCGGCCACCAGATCTGATACCATTAGATTTTTTTTATGGGGGTACTTGAAATCCAAGGTTTATACTACGGCACCAGATAGCATTGGCGTTTTGAAAGAAAGAATTATTGAAGAATGCAATGCAATTTCAGCTGACACATTCCAACGAGTACGACAAGAGTTTACTAATAGGATATTTTACTGTCAGGAAGTAGACTGAGCACATTTCGAACACTTGCTATAAGAATCCATTGTTGATATTTGATTAATCAAATTTAAAAAAATAATTTCAATAATTTTGGTATTTATTCAATTTATCCGTCAAAATTAGTTTAAACCCAAACAAAATTAATATGGCTATGTAGCCAATGATAATGCCTTTCAAATGAGATGTCACTTGCCATAAGGTCCTATTTAAAATTATTGGCCAGAGTGGCACTGTGACGTCATCTATTACTATTACGTCACCTGTTACCATTCGTAGAGAAGTTTACAACACTTTATTTTCACCCTCCAAATGTTATTAATGTAAGTGTAACCGTTCAAAAGATACGAGGGGGGAGGGGACTTTTGAATAGCACTGTATACATTTTGTTCTTTGAATATTAATCGTTATATTACATGAGTATCAAATTTTATTTTGAAAAATAAATAAGATTCCTACCCGAATCTATAAAAATTGCTATTTTCGCTTATAATAAAAAAAATCATTGAATCCAAAAATGTATGTAAATTAATTAATTTTGTAATTATAATATATTCTATATATTCTATATTCCCCAACATTTCTACGCAAACCCCATTTAAATTAAGTACTCTAGTTTTATCAAAGTTACAGTAATTTAATATATATATTTTCTTGTGAATTCAAGAATCCTAAAATTTACAAAACAATGAAAAGTGCCGTATTTCGTAATTAGGAAAAATTAATTATCCGTAAATTTTATCTATGGAACAGACCTCCTAAATAACAGTTTCCATCCTTCGAGAAATTGTTTCAATGCCACCTTATTATAAATATTATATTTTTTATTGTGATACTTGGTTTTTTATTAGAATATAATATTTATATTATTATATATGAGTAATTTGCTAAAAATGATTATGTGCTATGACAAGAAAAAATGCAGTCTTAAAGCCGACACTTTCCTTTTCAAAACGCCGTATTACAATTATTTATATTTAAATTATAACCGTACAATAGTTAATAATTTACTCCGCCGCGCTTCAGAAAATAGAGTCGTGCGGATGCGGAACACATACTTAGTTTACCGAATTTTTTCCGGACAAACCATTGATCGCAAAACGCAGAGGACCTTTTTTATTGCAAAACATTTCTCCTACACGGTGGTATTTTTTATTCTTTTCCACCTTCCTACCAGCGTGAAATATTGAAAAATTTCGAAAAAAAAAGTTTTCTGATTTTTTTTCTAATTTGGGAAATCGATAGACTGGTAAACTTTTTTTATATTAATATGTACATACTTTAATGTACTTATGAAAAAAAAATCAGCCGCATTGCTAATTACTTGTAGTTGTTACCCCTATCGTTTGGCCCATCAACATTTTCATTGTCAAATTTTAAGGGACTTTAATCTTGAGTAAAATTCAAAACATTTTTTAATCATCTTGTATAATTCTGAAATTAATTGATATCCGATGATTGTATTTTAGATTTTAGAACATGCAGAACTTTTTATAAAGAATGAGTTTTTTTTTCCTAAAATTAATAATAAAAAAAATTTCCATATGGGTTCCAACTTACTGAGACATATTTTAAAATTTTTTATTTTTAAACTTTTTATAATCGTCTCAGTTTTCAAACAAAAATCATTCTATTTTGTTTAGAAAATAATTCAATGTAGTACGATCATTCTCACAGAAATATTATTGTTTCATTTCAGCTGTTTATCTTTTATCTTATCAACGAATTTGTAAAGCTTATATTTGTTCTAAATACGACTCTGCTTCTATTGCATCATTAGATATTATAATAATCGACGTCATTGTATAGACAATAAACTTAATTGATTTCTTGAAAACAATATCGTTTTGAGAAAATCCAATAGATGTTTGCAATTAAAAAAACAATGGGAATTGAAGAAATAATGTGTGACAGTGGACAGATCTTATCACATCATGTGATAATATCTGGTATTACCTCAGTAAAATTACTTAACCATAGTTATTCATCTTAGTACTGTGGATAAACCAAATTTACGTTAAATGCACAAAAATCAATAATAATTTTATCTCGCCAACATTGCGTCACCAGCTGACCCTGATAGAGATAAATCGTAAACTGAAGCGCCTTATAGGGCGTGTTTATAAACTTACTCCGAGTTACATCTAGAGTTACGCGAGAGTTAACTCACGTGGTTTATATGTATGGCTGATCCATCATCTAGAGTAAGTAAATAAACGATACTGAGTTAATCTTTAACTCTGGGAGTAAGTATGTGAACGCACCCGTACATTTCCTGTAATTTCGCACATTTTTCTTCAGGTGTTGGACGATATTACAATTTATTTGATATTGTTAAAACAATTTAAAAATAAAAAACAACTATGCCTTTTCAACAGATTTCTAAAAAATGAGGTTCTCAATTCGATGTGTATAATAACTTTTTCGTCTATAGTTTGGCAAATACAGGAGTGAATGTCGAGAAACGTACGAGAGGCACGAAGTTAAAATGAAAAATGAACCGAGCTGCTATGAGTCACTCAGGTCAGATTTGTTGACATTTTTGAAAATACACACAGGTCAAACGCTACGCACAAAATGTCTGAAAGCACAAATTTTAGTGATAAAATAACAAAATCTATGTAAATTTTCAATATCGGACGGGCTGTTATACGACAGTCGACCAATTTTTTTTACACAGCAGAAATGCCCCCCCTGTGAAACATGGTTTTGGTCGTCATCTATCCTACTATAACATTCCTGGACGACTGTGAAGATTGCTAAGTCGAGGCACAAGCCGAGACTTAGCAGCACAGTGGCCAGGAATGTAGCTTTTTCTACGAGGCAAACATACTATTTTTCAGCAAATCGTTAAAAATTCGACATAATATTTAATATATTATATTAAATAATTTTGTTCACAAATAAATGGTGATTTCGCATTCGTAATAAAAATATTTGAGTTACTGCTTCCTTACTGTTGTATATATGCATATTCGTACTTTTCTATTTATTTATTTGGCAATAATTCTAATGAAGCAGTATTAACTGCCTCAACCAGCTCTAGAGGAGTCCCAGAAATGGAAAATTCATCATCACTCATCATTATACACCAGCCATTAAATTTAGATGCGTCAGGTTTGACAATTCAACCTTAACCCGGCATCACCCAGGTCGAAAAACTTCACATTATCACCCAGGTGGGATCTGATATACCTACACCATGATTAGAAACACAAAAAAAAAAGAAAAAAAAAGTATATTCTCAGTTTTGTACCTGAAGTAGGTTTTTAGATGTATTTACTACAAAATTATGAGCAGAAACTTTTTATAATAAGTTGAATTTATGAGATATCATAAAAAAATATAAATTTGGTAATTCTCACATGAAAAAATCACGACATCTATGAAAACTGCTTAAAAAATATATAACAGTCAATTCTGTAGGACTTTATGGAAAACTAATAAAGCAAATGTTCAAGTTATTAGCTAGAAAAGTAATATCTGGCATATAAAAAAAAAGTTATTCATTTTGCAAATGGGATTTCCCTAGAATAAATGTATATCTTTATGACACAGGCGGGATTTCTCACACCCCAGAGTTCTTTACAGTACTGTCGCTCTCTTGGTATTTGACTAACGACTGAATCCGGAATCCGCTCACAGAGTGAAGTGTTTTAGGAAGCTATAGGCAACCAATAAAACGTGCGTTCATTCAGATGGAAATAACGGTGATTTAAAATGTGTTGGGATATGTCACACCCCACCTGATGCCGGGTTAATACGCTTCCATAGTAACCCAAGTAATTCATTTCTACGGGAACAACTATTAATAACAACACCACTATTGAGACGTTTTCAACCAAATAAAAGAGATGTCTAGAAAAACATGGAATAACCTATGGACCGAATATAAAAGAACCCACCCGACAAGATATACCATAATCCAACCCATCATACCCAATGAGCTTTGGCACAAAAATACCAGTTATAATCGGCACCAAATTGTCACCATCTCCCGTTTAAAATTTGGACATGCCTGCTATCCCCAGCACCTTAACAAGATAGGCCTTAAAGAGTCAAATCAATGAGACACCTGTCTAGAAGTGGCTGATTTAGACCACATATTTTTCAACTGCTACAAATACCGTCAACAAACGCATAAACTTTTCAGTGAATTAGTGCGCAACGGAGTTGAACTGCCCGTAAACCTATTACATTTACTCTCGTTGGATAATAAAACCGTATCCCATATCCCCCTATCCGAGGCCCACCTGATCTGTCTGTTAGTCACCCTGATCGGCCCCTGAGTGTGAAGTTTGTGTACCAAACCCATCCTTTTGACTCTTTCTTCTTTATAAGTATAACATAATTGATTAGGGAAGCTTTGACTTCCATATATCACTGAATTTAATCATCTGTGTCTTAGATACTGGCTGAATGGACATGGATTTCCAAGTGCCAAAAACAGAAAAAAAAAAACCAAGTAATTTTATTACGAATTTCATAGCATCATTTATTTGTGAATAAATTTATTCGCGATTTTTTTAAAATGAATTAATATCTGTCGAATTTTAAGTGATTTGCGGAAAAATAGTATGTAGGAAAAGACATATTCCTGGACTCGTGTTGATAAGTCTTGGCTTGCGCCTCGACTTAACAGTCTTCACAATCGTCCAGGAATGTTATGTTTTTCCTACTCGGTAAACAATGTACTATTTTCCACTAATAGCTGTGAAGTTGACAATTATTGCTCCTTCTAGCCAACTGAGAAGTTGAATTTCTCATTAGTGGTTAATAATATTTTTTATTATTAACCTAGGTGTATAATATACTATTATCTGTTTCATAGGTAAGTACTATCAAAATTAAATAATGACATTGAAATATCACAGATAAGGTCACCGGTTCAAATGTCAGTTTTAGTTATTCTTAATTTTTTTTTGTGTTAACACTAATAATTATTATAGTTTTGTAGAATATAATAAAAACAATATATTTAAGTTAAAAACTAGAAGTATTCTATAGTAGAAATCAGTTTTACGCATTTTTTTCAATATTATTAAAATTATTGATGGAATATCCCTTATTAATAGGGGTCATTAATGAATGATTTCGTGTACGTACATTAATATAACTCAATAATGCACGGTCGACGGAAAATATTACTAATGACATATCAAATATAACAATCATGGATATAGAAATATTCGCGGCTGAATATTTGCAGTCGGTAATTGGAAGCATTCAGAAGGAGACCATTGGTGAATTTTAGTCGTATTCAGCCATATTCGAAAAGGCTATGAAATTAATAAACACCAGCTTCTTTTTCTAACTGAAAATACTTGAGAACTTTCAAAATGCTGATGTTTTTCCGTGTATCTATGCATATTATTGTATTATTTGAATATACAGTGTGGAAACCACTTGTTAGTAATAAGGGTTTTTGTAACGAGCATAGTCAGTTTTTATTTCGCCTTCAATTGTGCCATTAAATTTTCGAAAATCTTTCTAAAACCAAAAATGCTCGTTTTATTTGAAAGATTTCGCCTGCAACCTGACTATGATTTTACATGTATAAATCTATATACAGTGTGGAAACCACTTATGGAATAAAATTCTTTATGTCATTATTTTAGAAAATTATAAAAAATGCCGAGACACGTTAACTTTTGAATTGAGTTGTGCGTTATGTAAACATAAATTTAAATGTACAGGGTAATTCACGCAAGTATGCCATAGTCGGTGTTTTTTTAATGGATTTGCATATTTTTGAAATCCTTTTAATTGAACCGATTTCAACAAACTAAATAATGTATGCTCAATTATGAATTATGCAGGGTAAAATTTTAAAATTAATAATTTATTACACTTGAAATATTGGTACTTTTTTAAATTAGCTAAATATGGATTTATCAGAAATCTAAATCTAAACTAACTAATTATTAGATGTATTTGTATATTAAACAAAACCTGCTACTCCCATGAATTTTATCATAAATACCTAAAAATTGCCTAAAAACGCCAATAATTAGACTAAATCGGTAATTAATGTGGATTGTTTTCTATTCTGTCAGTGGTTGATGTGTTGACAGTTTATACTGAAAAAGTAAATTCTTTGTCTAACACTCTTTCCTTGTCGACATAACAATGAAATATTTAACTGAGACTCACCGAATTGAGATTTTAATGATGATCGGGTACGGGAATAACTGCAGAAGTCAAGTTGAAGTGGCAAACTTACGTATTTAATCACAGGTATCCCGAGTTGCCTAATATTTCACAAAGTACTATGTCTAAAATTCATGCACAATTCAGAAAACTTGGACATGTCAAACCATTGAAAAGAAAACCACACTTCGTTGAAGATGATGTGAAAGTGGATATTTTGTTAAGTGTCGAAGAGAATCCAACTTCAAGTAAACGTCAAATTACCCGTGAAAATAATGTTAGTCATACAACTGTTCTAAGATGTCTTCATAAAGAAAAACTTCATCCCTACAAATTAACTTTTGGGCAGGAGTTAACAGAAGACGATCCAGATCGTAGAATGGATTTCTGCGAAAGATTGATGAATAAGCTGAACAGAAATGAGATAGCTCTTGGTACCATTCTTTTTTCTGACGAATCAACATTCACATTGAATGGAGAGGTAAACCGACAGAACTGTAGATATTGGTCAGCAGAGAATCCTAATTGGATGCGTGAGACACATACTCAGTACCCTCAAAAGGTGAACGTTTGGGCCGGTATCCCAACGCAATAGATCCTAGTTTACCGAATGAAAATGTTTGGTTCCAGCAAGACGGGGCAACACCCCATTATGCTTTAATGGTAAGAACTTATTTAGATGAAATCTTCCCCAATAAATGGATTGGACGAAGAGGTACTATTGAGTGGCCAGCTAGATCGCCAGACCTTACGCCGTTAGATCTTTTTCTGTGGGGTTATCTAAAGAACAAAGTATATGCAACACAACCAAGTAGCATTGTAGATCTCAAAGACAGGATAACTACAGAAATACGGAATATTTCACCTCAAACTTTGAACAAAGTTAAGGAGGAGTTCTATAGGAGACTGTGCTATTGCCAACAACTAGGTGGAGAACATTTTGAGCATTTATTTGAATGTATTAAAATCAAATACATCAGGTATTTTATGTATGTGTTTAATAACTGTAAAAATAAAAATTTCACCCCGTATAATTCATAATTGACCATACATTATTTAGTTTGTTGGAATTGGTTCATTAAGAGGATTTCAAAAATATGCAAATATACAGGGTGTTTCATTAAAAAAACAACACCGACTATGGCATATTTGCGAGAATCACCCTGTACATTTACATTTATGTTCACATGACGCACAACTCAATTCAAAAGTTGACGTGTCTCTCGGCATTTTTTATAATTTTCTAAAATAATGACATAAAGAATTTTATTCCATAAATGGTTTCCACACACTGTATATTATATAACAATAGGATTAATATTCACTTTTCATAAATAATAATTGACGTAAATAACAAAGTACAGACCTGACGAGAACTGTCAGTGGGACAGTAGAAAAAGAAGTAAGACACATTACCGCTACGAAAGGAACGCCTTCATAGTATTCTGAATACCAGATTGATAGGTTGCGCTTGCGCGTAATCTAAACTTCAAAACATCAAATTTTTTAAGTCAAAGATTAGGGTTAACGTTTGTAATACATTTAAACGGTTCATTATTGTGATTCACAGACCTGCCTTTTTCCATTTCTTCCTACGTAATGTGTTAGAAGGAGATTAACAATCGATGACGCACACTAAAAGGCTATTGAATGAACCATACACAACATTAATATAAATCGTCACGAAATTCCAGCAACTTTTCGAATGAGATTCATTTAAAAATCAGATTTTTTTTCGAAACTGATTTCTTAATGCAAATATTTTACTCCATTCTGAACATCCTGTATTCGCAAGTACGGAAGTTTGCATTTATTAGATTCCTATAATCGATAATAAATGGAATATTCATATTAGGGACAAAGTGGAAATTTTACCCCAATTTATTAGTTTAAAAATAATAGGGGAAAAGGATCCAGCACTTCCCTTATGCAAAATGGATCTCGATTAAATTTTTCCTAATTTTGGCTATGTTGTAGATTTTGATCTCCTGAACAAAAGCTGCCATGTGCACATTTCAGTACGTTGACTAGTTTTTGAGATACAAGTCATTAAAATTGGAAGGTAGCGTTTTTTCAAAGTAATATTTTTTAGGAAAACTTTTTTAGTATAAATGTTTTGCATGACTTGTTCTTTATCAATGAGGCATTAGTTTTATGACTAATGTTTGGACAAAAATATTGATTATTAAGACGAAAACACTCTGAGTGATGAAAACAGGCGAGAGTGAAAAATTTTAAATTGATGATATAGATTTGTTTTTCCAAAGCCAGTTAGGTAGCTTATCGGTTTAAAAGTACCGACAAGCTGCCCTTTGAATCCAAAAAAAACATCTTTGCTGCCAATATCTGTTTTATGATTAATAATTATTGTTTTCCTATTCCTGATGTTTTTATTCCCGTTGAATATCCATCCAAAAATGCTACCCAAGCATTAAAAATATTCTTGACGACCCACATTTTCTCAACAATGACATTTTTTTCTACTAAATTATTTATCTTTCTGAGATAATCTCTTCACCAAAACACAATTTCATCACTCTCAATTAAGACAGTATTCTGCTTTGTTTTTCATTGCCAAAATTAAGTTCTTTCGTTGTAGGTAATCCACAATTTGCTTCTATTTGCGTATACCTATTTGGTATATCCATATATTCTATGAATTTTGGAATTTCGTTTCTGGAAAGAGGATATTCAAAACAAAACAAAAAACCATATTTGTTCATCTCCACGAAAAAAATTTATTTCCTCATAAGTATCAGTAAATATTAAATATTCAATCAACCCCAATAAACGATAATATTTCATTGTAGGTATCAGCATTTTTTTTTTCTCGCAGCATTTTTAAATTTTTAGATAAAGCAATTAATAAGTTATTAAAAGGCTATCAAGAGAGTTCGAATAGTACCCATGTGGTTTAGGCAATTATAATAAAAATGACTCTCTTCAGAATGTCAAGAAAACATATTTGTATTCTGTGTAAATTTTAATTTATTAAAATCGCAGAGCGCTTTCGGCTGCTAAGCCATCTTCAGTGCTTACTCGTCAGGTAATTTATACAAGAAACTTTGACAACACATTGACGTCAATGTCATGTGTACTCAGCTTTAAAGTATTCATCTCTTCAGAATGACATTTAAAAAAGATGGACGTACCGTCTATATTCAGTAGGTAATTAGGTAGGTACATCCATGTATCACTTTCTAGATTTGTTTTGTTTGTAAACAATCTAAAATTTTAAAAAGACAACTAAATACCCACACACTACACTTTGATAAAATTAATTTTCGACTATTAATTCTAATGCCTTAAAAAGTTCCGTAAGTTTTTGGGTTTATATTAAACAAGGCAATTTCTTAACCTTTAATATTTTATAACCACATGCATATTGCAAAACGAATTCATTTTTTTATAGTACTACCTATACAACAATCATACACCAAATCTCTAGTTCAAGCACGTAAATGTTTATAAATCAAATAATTCAAACAAATAAAATCTAAAATAACTTGTACTCCAGTGTCCTTATTAAAAATATTCAAGAACAGCCATTAAAAATTAGAGATTAAAGTACATTTGTAATATTTCCATAATTCCGTAATTACGAACCTGTTATAAAAATTATTACACGTGCCCTAGCGACAAGGCCATCAGTTCCTTCTCAATAAATCCAATGACCTAGATATAGAAGGTCGAAAAAGTACCGAATTTTTTTGTCTATATTTTATGCCATGAACAGTTCTTAGATACGTCAGTAGGGCAGGAAATTTAACTTACTGACTGATAAAAAGTATGTTGAGATATATATAAGTAATATACGTAATGTACCAAAATGATTCACACCGTGACAACCACAAAGTACATTGTGACTTTACGAAACAGCTATACATGGAAGATATCTCAATGTAAACACTTAAAAATCACCCTTTACATACCTGCAACTTTTTTTGCTGGTATCAATTTGCCTGTACGGGAGATGTAGGCTAATCCTGCACTGCGTAGATGCTTCTGGAGTTTTCTTTTGGACTTGGGAATGCCCCTTTTGTCGAGACGTTCTAACATCGCAGTTGATTTTGTCGCCATTATTATTCTACACTCACTTGTGGCGCTAACAATAATGAACTAAGTGGAAGTGAGTGGAAGCGAGAGGTCCAGAACTATCATATTTTTAAATATCTAAAGTCACAAACGGGCAACTGAATATCCTCCGTTGCCTAACTTGCTAATTATTACCAAGTATTACAATTTACTCTATAAATATTATTTTATATTGCCAAGCATTTAAAAGCATATTATTATTCAATGAGAATGTGCAAGTAGATAGGTAAATATTTTTAAAATGTTTGTTTTATTTTGGCCAAACTTTCTCAAATCAATTTGTCAGTAGGAGTATCTAATTAAAATATACCTAATTAGTTTTTACTATTAACTTCGTAGTAATGCTGTCATTTTCTTTTTGCATGAAGAAATATAGGTATTGAAGAATCAACATATTTGTTAAGTGTGTGTGTGTACTGTGCAGGTACCTACCTACTTTATTGCATTATTATGTAGTAGAATTATATCTCCAGATATCAATAAAATGACTTTAGGTCATTTGGAAATATACTTCTGATTTAAACGTTCTTAGTTACATATATTATACCCAATAACAATATAACTTTGTAGTAATTTCAAATAAAATGAAAAAGTTGCTTTCATCTATAAATTTAGATTATTTTCTAGCACACTGATACGACAACAATGTTATCGAATTTGTGACCGTAGATTACTAGATTTATGTGCGAGAGAGAAGTCCGATTATCGCGTGGTCATAATTCGTGTTATTTTCGCGAACCGTCAATAGATCGCGTTCATTATAAAAAAAGGATTATTTAAAATATTTTTCGAGACCCAGGCGGCCTTGTGCGACGTACATCACCATACTCGACATAGTTTCAATGTTAGATATATACTACGTGGTATTATATACGATAAGAACAAATACACCATTAGGCGTTTCCCCGCAATTTAGATACATTCTAAAAAATAATTATATACAGGGTATAGTTGAAAAATAAGCTGATACTGATGGTAGGTATTAAGTTACTTGTTAAACATGGGACTCGAATACCTATAGTTATAGGTAGATCAAATTTTTGTAACATTCATTTATGTTTAGTGAAACCTTCAATATATCGCTTATGCAGTGTAATTCAGTGAAAAACGGGCATAAAATATCACTGATTATTGGCATTCAAATATCATAGTCACTGCCCATTCATTTGCTTAGGAACGTAGGTACTTATGTACAACTGTAGATTACTTTGACGTAAAAATTTCTCCAGGTCTCAAACTGCTTTAAATTAGTTTTTCTATATGTAAATAGGAAAAATAATATAATCTACAAATAAGGATATTGGATACAGTATTTCAGCACTAATACTAATATTTTGAAAAATATACAAGTACTCAAGGCTAATTGGACTGCGATATTTTCAAATCTATGTGGTTCGTTGAATCTAGATTACATTCTCTATCCCGACTTTTTATTTAGCTAATCAGCCTCGAATCTGAACCTTTCATGTAGTAGTTTCTTGCCTATAGTAAAAAAAACCACATATTCGCCAGGCACTCGCCCTGGCAAATACCTAATGTGTTCTGCAGTCTCCTCATCTAGGTAACAGTAACTGCACATGGCTTTGTATCTCGATCTCATTAGCTTTTCGTGACCATGAAGCTTACAGTGCCCCTTCAGCACTGTTTTATCTTTTTTCCCACTCTTGCTTTTTTTCATTCATAGATATGTATGAGCCATGTTTATAGTCGATTTTGTAACGCCGCAGAAGGGTGTCTGACCATTTCATCTACCTTTTTGTTGCCCTTATGACCCTCGTGTCTTAGTATTAGGTTACCGTGACCTTGCATTGGTTTCCAACTGCCTTTAATGCACGTAAACAATTCCATACTACCATACTAGCTTAAAATTTACCTCTATGGAATCAAGTGTTTCAAGAATAGCAATGTCCTGTGCATATCGCATACAGTAAAAATAGGTCTTGGATAAATTATATGGTTATTCAATAAACCTTGGTCAAGAAAACTCGAAAGACAAAAATTAAATACAGAATGCTTATAGACACACTTTGATAAGTTATTCAGGAAACTCCAAAATATAGAAAGCAACCAATTTAAAATGAAACCAGTAAAACGATGAAACAAACATTTTATATTAAAAACTAAAATTTCGAAAATGTTGCAAAAAAGTAGTCTCCCATTCCAACAAACATTGTTTAAAAAAACAATAAACGGTATATAAACTTAAGAAGAATTTAGGTACATAAAAAAATACGAAAAATTATTAATTAAAATCAATGGAATGCTCCCTATATTCTATTTTTTTTTTTGAATAAAAAATAATTGATACATTAATTAAAAAAGAGATGTTGGAAAACATAATTGTTTTGTTTGGTACTTAGATTTTGTTTCAATCTGTTTTCTCAATCTCTATAGTTTTCATTTTGCAGCTGGTTATGTCCTGGAAGATGAATTATTTGTATCTATTGTAGAATTAAACTTTTTTCTGTATACCTAACATGTTTTTGTTTGTGCTCAAAATATTTCTAAATCTGGTCATGTTCCAATTGGTATTTTAATTAATTAGAATGATGGTATTGGACACAAAAAATGAACTGTCTTCATATTGAAACATTCATCCCACAACTAGAGAAATTATGTGTACCATTTCATAGTCTATTAAAAATTGTAAGCCCTGCTATCTCCTTGAAGAGATAAAAGTAAAGGGGATGCCTTATGTACAACAAAATAGCACTGTTCAGTTCCATACTTATGAACAAAACTTAAACTACTTCTTAATTTTACATATGATGTTTTAGAAACTCTTAAAATTCCTCGTTTTTCTTTTTCATTGTATTTTAATAGATCAATATTAACACAGGTCGCAACTTCACCAAATAAGGTATTTAGAGCATCCATAATGAATTTTTTGAAATAAACTGGGGTTAATTCTGTATCAGTCGGTTTGGTAAATTCCCTAAAACAGAAAAATTTCTTTATCTAACCTCGTTGCTACAACCTATCTCGAAAATTTGAATTTAATCTGAATTATATACATGTAGTTCAGTGTACTATATTAAATATTATGTACTTACAAAGAAATATCTAAGTAGAAGTATTCCGACATCCTAATACTTACTGTTAAGTATATTTTCTAAAATAAGGTTTTATGGATATGATTACAAACATTTTTGTTTACGAATTTCAATCAGCATGGATTACAGTGGGATTACATCAGTGTTATGTTATCTATGGATTACATGGGGTGCGTTCACATACTTACTCCCAGAGTTAAAGATTAACTCAGTATCGTTTATTTACTTACTCTAGATAATGGATCAGCCATACATATAAACCACGTGACTTAATTCTCGCGTAACTCTAGATGTAACTCGGAGTAAGTTTATGAACACGCCCATGGATATCCACTCAGGGAAGAATCTCGGAGTGGGCGACATCTACAATTAATCGTTCGAAATACTCGGAGGGTGAACAACAAACTAACCCGAATGTGTTTATATGGGTGAAGTGTGAGATTTTTATACAATTTTAAGTGATTTAGGTCGAAAGTGATATATTTTTACGTTATTTTATGAACAATAGTTGTTTCAAATGAACATCAAATCTTAAAATGCAGCGGATTGGAAGAGATAATGAGGTAAGATCACGCAAAATGTGCTCAGTTCCTCAATGTGCATCATACAGTACTTCGGATATTTCTCTACATAAATTCCCTTTGAATCCCAAGGCAGTAAAGAAATGGCAAAAAATCTTGAAAATAGGGAAGCCTATCTCAAAATACATGCTTGTTTGCAGCAAGCACTTTCTGAAAGAGGTTTTTTTTTGTGGTAAGTTCAATAATTTTACTATCAGATTCTCTTCACTTCAATTTATATTTTTTATTATTCAATATATAGTTACCTCCACAACACAGAGGAAGCATTTGAAAAATGGATCCTTTCCTAGCCAGAACCTTCCAGTGACTAAATATCAACATACAAAAATATATATATATATATATGTGGAAGTGACCGACAGTAAGTGAGAACTCAAAACAATTACTTCTGGTTTATTATTTTTGCTATACCATATTTTATTCTATATTTTTTCATTTAGTCAATTAGTATTATAAATGTTTCTTTATTTGTATTCTGCATAAAATAGATTAAATGATGAAAAGCAAAATTTGTTTTTATTATTGCATAAAGTCTTCCACCTATTTATAATTATTGTGCAAAACCATACATACCTTTGCTTATATAATGAAACAATAATAACTTTTTTATATTATTTATTATTTTTTATTGTGATACAATACATCTTGCATAATATGATCTAGATGCCTGAAAATAAAAACAAACAACACATAAAAGGGAACTGGTAAGTCAAACAGATGAAGCTTTTTTCTCTCCAATTGAAATGGCCGATATGCCATTTTAAAATTAAATTATACAACTTCTCCTTATTTCTTGAATCATACACTGATGCACCCATTTGTTCTTTTACTTGACGATATCTTCCCAAAAATGTTGCCAAAGCAGAATCCCCTACATATGCAGGTATTAAAAAAGTGCTGATGTTCAACATATTCAAATGACTTAATTATTGTTCGTTTTCATTGTCTAAAACTTACTGTAGGCAAGAAGATTAAAGTTTTTTTTGTTCAGTTCAGCTGTTGTATTGTATTTTCTTTTTTTTTAATTCCTGGGTGACTAAATTACTAAAATGGTTCTGGCCTACTGATTCTCTCTATTGTCTTATTTCCTTTCCCTATTTTTGAGCCAGAGATCATTATAGCTTACTGGTTTTAGCATCTCATATCTGAAACATGAAAAAGAGAGGAGGCAAACAGGGATGTGTGGTTTTGAAATCATCTACCTACTTGCTTTCTTAGGTAATGGAGAAAACTTATTTACCTGTTAATATAAATCAATGTAGCAATAATATCCTTGCAGTGTCCTCCTAATCCTTCTTTACAGGAACATTGACAAATCCAGGACTCACTGAGTTTTATAATGGGGGATTGTAATATTGTTGGAGATCTCATACATAAGCTTTTAATAACTTTTTCATTGGAACCTCACCTTCATTAATTGGCCGAACACGTTCACCAACAATCCAGAATATCCGAAATTGATATCTCTACTTTCACAGGCACTATTAATAGATATCTTATGACACAAATCCAGCAATACAACACAAAAATTTCAAAAACGAAGCTAATATCAAATGACAGAATATTTGTTGTTCACCCTCCGATCCGACATTTTGGATTTCGCAGCGCCATCTCGCGGTTCGTGATTTTTCCCTGACTTCTGACTTTGACATGTAATGACCATAGAGATAGTTGTAGCACAGAGTACACCATCTACCAAGAGACGAAAGCTTTGTCGGTTCCTTTGAAGTTGGACTTGACAGATATACTACTTGATACCACAGAGTACACCATCTAACTAGGGCAGTGACAACCAAACCACAGAGTACTGAGTAACTGACGAGAGCGAACGAACGGAAGTGTCGACCATGTGTCGACTTGACATTGACATATATACTAATTAATTCACGCATGTGCACACAAAATTGCGATCACGAAAACGGCTTTCATTCGCCTCTTGTTAGATGGTGTACTCTGTGGTTGTAGTCGTTGTAGCATGGAGTTGTACCACAGAGTACACCATCTAACAAGAGGCGCATGAAAGCCGTTTTCGTGATCGCAATTTTGTGTGCACATGCGTGAATCAATTAGTATATATGTCAATGTCAAGTCGACACATGGTCGACACTTCCGTTCGTTCGTTCTCGTCAGTTACTCAGTACTCTGTGGTTTGGTTGTCACTGCCTTAGTTAGATGGTGTACTCTGTGGTATCAAGTAGTATATCTGTCAGTCTCGACGTATTTCCGTTTAAGTCCAACTTCAAAGGAACCGACAAAGCTTTCGTCTTTCGTCTCTTGTTAGATGGTGTACTCTGTGGTTGTAGTTTCTCTTCCTATGATGCATTATTACACAAGGCTGACATTAGACAAAATTGTTGCCTGTTGGGTTGATTGTTTTTCAAAACAAACTCTTGAAACATTCAGGTATTCATTGTAAAGTGTAATGGAAGTAAAACAAGAACCAGATGTCTCTATTGAAGAGCAAAAATTTGACATCGAAGAAAATTTATTTCCAAACGTAATTGTCAAAGAAATTTGGAATAATGAGAAACAGGATAACCAAATAAGTGGTGCAATAAAAACCGAATTGGTTTCAATTAAACAGGAAAACTTTTCAGATTCCGTACGGGAGATAATTCAAGAAAACATTGACAAAAATATTGGTTGGAAACTCAAAAAGCATACTGCAAATATTCAAAATAATTTAAATGAGAAAACTGAAAAGGTACCTCTAATCAAACAAGAGACAAATGTCCCTTTAACTAGTAATCCAAAATTTGAAGAATGTAGTACTTCAGTTCAATGTAATGTTTCTAATAAAACACACTTACACAACATTGAAAACAAAATGAAATATATAAAATATAAATGCAATAATAGGAGAACTAAATTGGATGGTAAGTAAAATTAATAATTTCTAGAAATTTATAATTTTGTGAATTTTGGATCTCCTGTGTAGGAGGTTACTTTAATCTCAGTCTAATGATAACTGATGTTTAGACTTTATAGTTGATTGATAATAAATACATCAATATTTCTAAACATCAGATGGGAATTGCAGAAATCTTTTTTCTGCTATGTTCTGCAAACCTGTTAATGGTCATATCGAGGTCATATGCACTGTTTACACTTAATCTAGTTCATATTTTGAGTTGGCATGCACATCATCAGTGGTAGCTGAGTGCAACAATTATCTAGATTACACAAATTTTAAATATTTTGAAATTTTATTTTTCTGATTTATTCTCCAATTACAGGGGTATTGTTAAATGCAAATATAAGAATACAGAATAATTTCAATGGTATTATCATCTGTCAAATTTGTGGAAGTGTTTATACAAAGCAAGACGAATTTTCTCTTCATTTTTCAACAAATCATTATATAAAATGGAAGACATTATATAAAAGTAGATTGAACAAGAACAAGCTTGATAAAAGGCAAGTTTTGGACAAAAACCGTTCTCATCAGCAACATCTACATTCAGATCAAGTAAGCATCAATAGTGTCAAAAATGGTGAAAAACGTGAATTGTGTTTAAAAACCATTTCAAATCAAAATAGTTTTAACCATTCCTCTGGTAAAAAAACATTCGAATGTAATATTTGCTTGAAATATTTTTTGCATAAAAATGATTTATACCAGCACTGGCTCTTAGACACAGAGAACCATCCCTTTAATTGCATCATTTGCTTAAAATCTTTTTTACATAAATCTAGTTTGGACTCACACTCGCCGTGTCAAATAGCGGAAAAAGCTTTCAAATGTGTCATTTGCTTGAAATCTTTTTCAAGAAAGGATTCTTTCAATATTCATCTACGTAGACACAGTGAAGATAAACTGTTTAAATGTGAAGTATGCTTTAAATCTTTTGCATCTAAATCTGATTTAAATAGACATGCTCGTTGTCATAATATAAAGAAACAGTTTAATTGTGATATGTGTTTAAAGTCATTTTCACATAAAAACAAACTAAGTCATCATTTGCTTTGGCACACTGGACAAAAACCATTTAAATGTGACATTTGTTTAAAAACTTTTTCCAGAAAGCAAAATTTGGTTGTACATTCTCGTTTCCATACAGGGGAAACCCCATTCAAATGTGATGTTTGTTGCAAGTCATTTCCACGAAGAAATTATTTAGTTTTACATAATATGCGTGTCCATTCATGGGAAAAACCGTTTAAATGTCATATTTGTGGTAAATCATTTCCGCAGAAAGATTATTTAAACAATCATTTGTTGGACCATACAAAAGAAAGACCTTTCAAATGTGAATTATGCTCTAAATCTTTTAAATATAAGTGTAACTTAAAGAACCATTGCTGTTGTCCTAATGGAGTGAAGCCATTGAAATGTAGAATTTGCTTAAAATCTTTTCCACAAAAGGTCACTTACAACTTACATTTGCCTTGTCACCCAGCGGAAAGACCTTTCAAATGTGAAATTTGTAACAAATCTTTTGTATGGAAAAGTAATTTGAATTCTCATATGCGTCTTCATAAAGGGGAAAACGTTTTTAAATGTAACATTTGTATGAAAATTTATGCACACAAATATTTACTCATTAACCATTTACGAATTCACACAGGGGAAAAACCATTCAAATGCGACATCTGTTCGAAATCTTTTATAGCTAAAGAAAATTTACAGAAACATTCGCGATGTCATACGGTTGATAGACCGTTTCATTCGGTTGATAGACCGTTTAAGTGTGATATTTGTTCAAAATGTTATAAATCGAAAAGTATTTTAACAAAGCATATATCTTCTCATACAGGGAAAAAACCATTCAAATGTGAAATTTGTTGGAAAGATTTTTCACAAAAAGATCATGTAAGGGTGCACTTGCGCATTCACACCGGGGAAAAACCGTTCAAATGTGAAGTATGCTTGAAAAGTTTTACGTATAAATTCGATTTGAAGAAACATTCGCGATGCCACAATGTAAAATAATGGCCACACTAAGTTCTTGCGTAACTAGTTCTAAAAGGGTATGGGGAAAGGAAAACTCAGTGAACTAAATGAGAAAATCGTTGTCACCTTACTGTGGGTCCAGGCGATCTGTTCTCAAACAGTTAGATGCCAGATTGTACTTTGGTCCATCAGGAATTATACAATCTCAAATGCGACGAAAAATGTCACTGTTTGATAATAGACCACCTGAATACATTAGTATAATATAATGAAATGGAAGATGAACTCACAAATAGAAGAGTTAAACACCCTTTTGATAGACATTGAAAAGAAAAGAATATCTGTATATTGGAAAAATCAAATAGGGTTAAGAGAATCAAAGATAATACTGGAAAATAACAATCAGGTGAGAAAAAATGAATGGCTAAACCAGAGAAAAACTGTGGCGGCGTATCATTTTGCTAAAATATTCGATGACATTATCAAAATTTACCATAGTTCATTCAATAGCCCTTTTGGTGTGCGTCATCAATTGTTAATGTCCTTCTAACACATTACGTTCAAAGAAATGGGAAAAAGGCAGGTCTGTGATTAATTCTAATCAAAATATCACAATAATGGACCGTTTAAACGTTGGTTTTTAGATTACGCGCAAGCGCGACCTATCAATCGGGCGTTCAAAATACGATGAAGACGTTCATTTCGTAGTGGAAATGTGTCTTACGTCTTTTTCTAATGTCTCATTAACAGTTCTCTTCAGGTCTGTACTTTGTTGTTTATCGGCAATTATTATTTATGAAAAGTGAATATTAATCTTATTGTTATTTTTATTTAAATTATACAAAAATATGCCTAAATACACGGAAAAACCATAAGCATTTTGAAAGTTCTCAAGTATTTTCAGTTGGAAAAGAAGCTGGTAACTTTTAGTTTCATAGTCTTTTCTTATTTGGCTGAATACGATCCTGATGATTTTATATATCAAATTTAAGGTTAGATATATGTCAAAATAGTAAATGAAATAAACGACATACCGAAACCAGGATATACGTCACAAACGATGACGCACACCAAAATCCTTTGCCGTTACGTCATACATTGTCCAGCTTGCTCTCTCATTCATGAAATGGATGAGACGAAATTATGACGTCGTTAACGTATTTCTTATCTTGGGTCGACATAAATTTTATCTGTTACTTTTGACAGTTCAGTTGTCATATTTTGGAAAAAATTATTTTGAGGTTAAGATAAAAAAAATAACCTAATATAAGACATACGTAAAACAGAAGAATACCGATTATGACGTAACGGCAAAGGATGGTTGAACAAACTCTAAGCACCTTGTGTCAAAAACATTTTTAGTCACTCGTTTCATATGGCACTCGTGACTAAAGTAACGTTTTTGATACACTCGGCTTAATAAACTATTTTCTACTTCCGTCACTAAAACCGCATCTAAAACACGGGTTTGACATTTTCAAAACGTCACACTAGTGCTTAAAGTGCGAAAAGTCACATCTCTTTTAACTTTTGTTTCTTAAACGTCACATTAAGTGTATCTTCTGCAACTTATGTTTAATATTCCGTGATAATTTTTTAGTTCTGTGTCATTTGATTTTTCAATAACACTTTAAAGTGGCGAGAAAAGTACCATTTTACCGCCTAGCCGAGAAAATAAATTTTACGTTTCCACGTTAGCTGGCGCACCAATTGACGGATTGAATGAAAATTGTTGATTTGATTGATATCCCACTTATATCTGTATTACTACATATCATGAAAGTGATTTCAATCACGTCATTCAGAAGAAACAAAAACGAATCGCTTGAAATAAACACCATTAAACGTCAGTATAAAAATAAATTGATAGTTGTAATTGTCAATGTCTGTAAATAGAGGAGTTCAGTCTAAGGTCAGTGTGGCCAACAAAAGTGTTTTTTTATGACAGTAATGACAGTTATGGTCTACCCTTCAAAACATGAGATTTTTGCATGTTTTTTTATCATTGCGAACATCTATATTGCTTTATTAAAATAATGAATACACCCCCAAAGCGTACATTTTGAAATTTAAAATAACTTTTTAGCTGAATACTCAACATATCGGTGGTCAATAACTCTAGGAAATTCTGGCAAGTCACCATTTCATTTCTGTTATTCAGTCACTAATTATGTCAAATGTCAGTTATATTTATTTTTGTTGATATTCGTTTAATTCTGTATGTCCATTTTCGATTAGATTTTTGTAGCCTTTCTAGTAGCTTTCTAGTTAGGTGTATCTCGATTCTTTCAATTACTTTTTTCAATGACATCTGACATTATAGAATTATTGGCCACCCATATGTTAAGTATTCAGCTAAAAAGTCATTTTAAATTTCAAGATATACGCTTCGGGGGTGTATACATTATTTTAATAATAGTATATTATTAAACGAGCAATTTATGATAGCCATAATTCACGATGGGTGACGTTTGCGTCACGAGCCGCAGGCGAGGGGCGCAATTCACTCAAGTGAATTATGGCCATAAATTGTCCACGACACTTAATTTATTTATTAATAAATAAAAGTCAGTAGCGATTTAGCATATTACTAACCTCAAAATGTTGTGGCATCTACTTAAAATAATTTGACATATATAGAGATGGGCGATACTGTAGAAAGTATCAATACAACGTACCGTTATAAATATATTGTTTTAAAATACTTAATATTAGAAAATATCGTTATGAAAAGTATCAATACTAAAAATTACAATATTTTATAGATACGATATATGTCAGAAACAAATTTCCTGAACAAAATACACAGATTTAATAGTTTATTTCATATTGTCCCCCCATCTCTAGTCGTGAATTATGAACCATAATTCACGACAGTTGATATATGGGTACCATATACCTTTAGTTAGGAGGTAAAATATTATTAGAGAGTTAAAGTTGTACCAAATGCAAGAACGTAAACGTATCGTTTGACATCTAAGCATGCGCAGTTACAAATTTTGCTGCGCTGTTAGATACGTCGCACGTATCGTAGCGTGTTCGTACGTTCGCCTTGAACTTATTCGTATCGACACGAATTTCACCGAATGTGATCCGAAAGAACCCGATTACTCTGCAAAATTAATTTACTAACCTAATTTTTAGTGGTGTTGTGGGTGTTTACAAAAATTAGGTTGTGTTATTTTTGGCTTTGGATTCTTTTTTAATAATAAATCTGTTTACAAATTACGTATTAGCAAAGTATTAGCAAATAGCGGCGGTATAAAGCGGAAAGGAGGTATACGCGATACGTTTGCGTTTCACCTCCAACTTTAACTCGTTTGATGCAACAGTTTCTACGTCAACGCTTCTGCAATTTAATACGTTACGTCGGGTCAATACGTATACGTGTTTGGCATCACTTTAACTCTCTAATGACTTATTATTAGGTGGTCGTGGACAAATCAATATAGATGTTCGCAATGATAAAAGACATGCAAAAATCTCATGTTTTGAAGGGTAGACCTTAACTGTCATTCTTGTCAGAAAAACCACTTTTTGTTGGCCATACTGACCTTAGACTGAACCATAGATTAAACTATTTTTTAATCAATGACTGAACTCATCTATTCAATCATAAGTTGTCGTATTTTGATGTTTGCTTGAAGTTATGGAACATGGAGACTATTTATGGAGCCTGAATCAGATGAAATAATGTAATGTGTAACGTTGGTGTAAGGTAAATACAATTTTGTATGAAATATTACCAGCAATTATTGTGTAGGATAAAAATAGTACTGAATTTCATATTCGCGTGCAAGATCTCTTGATTTTCTTAGTTTTCTCCTCTGAAATCCTCTAGGTTAGGTGTGTGTATTTCGCTAATTACATAATCATTTTTGCTTATCTTTAACTATTCTTTAACTATTCTTGCTATATTATATATTTTATTATCTTTTATTCTTAGAACCTGTTGTTTAATTTTTAAGGTGATATTGTTTGTGTTGCTAATAAACAACTGTCAAATAAAAAAATATATGTATGTATATCAAATTATTTTTCATTTTTATAATCACCTTCCAAGTTAAGTAAGAGCTATTGAAGCTTTATGTGTTTGACTTGTTTGAGTGATAAATGTTCGTTTATTCCCACACATAAATTTGATACCTCGAGCCGGATTCGGCAAAAAACCAGCAAATAGTTTTAATTGTCAAACTCAGAAATTGGAATATGGTAAGGCAAGCTGCTTCGTGAATCAATTGGACTGATTGTGAATTGGTGTCAAGGATTCTTTCAGGTCAGATATTTCCAATATATTTGTAATCAAACATGGATTCGGATGCTTTGTTACTAAAAGCGCATACCGCTCGTAGAACTGCCAAAAGTAGCATCACTAGGATAGATAGTTTTATTAAAGCAAATGCAGGCAATTTATTGCATACATTTGAATATGAAACCAGGTTAGAGCTACTTGAAACTTCTTTCAAGAAATTTTGTGAGTCTCAGGAAGTCATTGAGTTATCTGAGACAGATGTTGAAAAGATTGGAGATCCTAGTGTCTACGAAGAAAAATATTGCGCTTTAAAAACTCAATTAAAAATTTTGATTGATCGCTCTTCTAAAAACCAACAAAGTCATCAGCCAAATTTTCCACAAAATGTTAATGTTAAAACAGAGGATAAATCTAAGATGCCTGAAATTGTTATTGACAAATTTACAGGTGCTCACCAAAGTTGGAATAGTTTTTAGGACATTTTTAAAGCCCTTGTTCTAGACAATGATGATTTGGCAGAAATACAAAAACTTATTTATTTAAAATCAAATTTACTGGGTGAAGTACTGGTACCATGGAGACTAGGCTGTGGAGACTAGATAGATAGATAATATAACGATATAGTCTCCATGACTGAGACTCTCGTAAAAAACGATACGTCTTCACATAAAGAAAACGATAACTATCACTTTTGTCGACAAGTCGTGAAGAATAAAGTCGATGTGCAGAGCCCCAGCGTGCTTTATGGAGCTAGCCGTAACCGTACCTAAAGGTCAAGGATGTTAGATGAGAATAGGATTGATTAAAAACTGAAAAGTGTCAGCCGAGTTTGATGACGTCACTGGTTACCCATGCGCGCGTCGCCTTGCGCGAATTATGAAACTGTGAAATTCGTGGTGTTATTTATTTATTTTTTTAATTTTAATAACAAAAAAATAAAGTATTTAATATATAAGCAAAACCTCTCGTCACATTTTTCAACATGTTTTTTTAAAATAATTTCTTTAAGGTAGATGCGTATTCTGGGTATAAATCATGTAAGTCAAAAGACATTTCTTTTACTTTAAATAATAATAATTAATTGGGCGTTTTAAAAGCAAGTTCAGGGGATAGTATTCTGGAAAAGCGTAAGCCATTATGTAACAGCATTTTTAGTTGGCCAACTACAAATGTTTAAGATAATCCGGATAAGAATGATGGAGAATATTTTTACTCACCTTGACAAATTAATACATGTTAAATTTTAATAAGTTAATTTTGAAGTGTAATTTTCAATAAACAATAAAAAAAATTGATGACTATGTTAAATTATGTTCCAGTTACCCTATTTCTTGCTAAAACAACATAAGTCATGATCAGTTTTTCAGGTTTCTTTCATTATTATTATTTATAAACTGTGTAGGTTATTTAATATTTTAATTTTTTGCAACTCAAATATGTACTTAATTTAGAGTAAAAATGTCCTTTGTTGGTGCATGAAATAGCTTTTATTGATTCCTGAAAATACTCTAATTGTGTGATTTATGAGGTTTTTGAAATGGCTGATTCAATTTTATACTCATTTTTATTAATCTGCAATCATTACAGGACAAAACTGGTATTTTTACATGAAATAATATAAACACTATATATAGATATTTTATGTTTTATTTAGTTGAAGAACATGCGCAAATAAAACAAAAACTATTCGTACAAAACAAATATTTAATTGGCAATATATTTTTATATTTTTATTTAATAGTTAACAATTTTATTAAGTTTCTTCATCTTTGCCCTTTGAGAATCTGACTTTTCCGCAGATTTTCTTTTTAATGTATTTTTTTTAGTTTCTTCGGTCTGGAGGTTTCTAAAATTCATTGTTGCAACATCTTTTCTGTTCATAGACTTGTTAGAAAAAGATTTATTCTTCCAATACTTTATGGTATCATTCATTTTTTTAATTCTTGATAAAGACTTTTTCTTATGCTCCAAAAACCTTTGGTTTAAAGTTCCATACTTGACAGAAAGTTCTTCATACAGCGTTTTATAATCATGTGCTTCAGAATGTTTTTCAAAAGGTATGTTACTGGATTCTACCAAGGGAGGCATTGGAGTCGCATTTGAAGTACTCAGAACATTTATTGGTAAGCACAATGTAGGGACTGCGGTCTTTTTTAAAATTTTTCTCAATGGTTTTCCTGAAAATAAAAAAAGAAATAATTTTTTTCCTTAAACATTCAAGAAAGAACTTCTATGTGTTACAATTTTTCAATAGATTCTGATAGTTTTCAGTGTTTACGAAAACAAAAATATAAACTTCTCAAATGCAAAACATATTTCTGTACTCCCGTACTAGAATAGATTTTCAGTTTCGTCATTCCTGAACTATTTTTCATAACGATACAAAAAAATTGACCAATAGAAACATATTGATTGTTATAATCTCCAAGCTGACCAATTAGTTATTTTTGTCTACACCGCCTGAAATTATACTGTTTCTTGGTCGTAAAGAAAATAGCGTCTGCAACTGTCATGTAATGGTTATTATTACATGATTGTTGCAGAATATGCTATTAGGACACAGTTAGGACATTACAGAAAGAATATAAAATAATTAAAAAACTTCTTTATGCTTACCTAAGAGTTAATTCTCTAAATCCCGTTCAAAGTCGGTCTCAGTAAAATGAACGGAGCACACTCAATGATTTTCAGCGTTGAACGTTTTTGATTTGTGACACCTTTTTATCCATTCTTCTCGTATTGTAGATGACACAAAATCTTTATGTGATGGAAACCGGAAAAAACTTAAGTCTCTTCCAGTTTTTTTACAATCAACAAAACTATTGTTACACCCTGCTACAGCGCAACGTATTCCAGGCATCTTGGAACTAAAAATCGAAATATTTAAAATCCAAATTTTCACATTGAAAAGCAGAGGTTTTTTCGGGTAGAAAAATGGATTTTTAAAATGTCTATCTTTTGATAATGTGAGGCAAAAATTCGAAGAGAATTTATACCATTATATGAAAGTGTATTTTTTTTTTTTCGGGCCGAGATGGGAAACTCATGTTCGACTGGGTCCTTAACCAGTACCCAGACAGTGTTGGACTCATCCCCACGGAGATGCCTACCAACCAAACCCACCTCAAACTCGCCGTTACTCCCGCCTTGGAATCATTACCCTAGCATACTTCAAGACGGGCGGCGGTCCCTCAGACACTCTCCCTCATCTTCCTCCTTCTTTCACTCCCACCTCTCTCATTCCATAGCGAGTCCTTCTCTTTCCCTTATCATGCTCTCTACTACGCCACTTATCTCCATCCATTCCTCCTCACCCTTCAACATAATATCCACCATATTTTCCCAATACACCGCCTCTCCCAGTTTATTCTCTAACTTCTTCAAAACTTCCTCATTCTTCCAGCATCTAAACACATGCCCCACATCATCCTCCACTTCACATCTCTCGCACACTCCAGTTTCTCATTTCCCAATCTTGTGGAGGTAACCCACTCTCGACCCATGCCCTGTGAGCACCTGCGTCAAGAAGTAGTTCACCTCTCCAAATTTCCGGTCCACCCAATTTCTCCCTATGAAAGTGTATGGGACTCAGTTTGTAAATTTATTGAAATAGAGCATTTTTTATTCCCTTTTATCAAAACATTTTTTCAAATTCAAATTATTATATTTTATGAAGAGATGGGGTTGCTCTGTGATTAGGCGTAAATGATATGATAATGGTTTTTATACTTTTTGTCATAAGACGTCTCCCTCGAGATCAAAATTGACCTGCCCGATAGAAATAGAGAAGATTTTCTTATTTTTTCAACAGAAAAAACCTCTGTTCTCTTTTTAATGTGACACATTCTATTATAATAAGATTAATAATAAATAAAATGTATACCTACCTAAAAGTTGATTAGTATAGTCTCTGTAAACACACTAAACATGGACTAAATAACTCACTAACTACTAACTGAATAATACTAAATAATAATAATAATCAATCAACGCAAAAAAAACAAGTAATGCGGCTACGAGTTACGAGTTTCGTCTTAAAAACAGCTGTTGTAATTATCAATAGTTACATGCACTTATTACAATACAGTTCAAAATCTGTCTTTGTTTAATACACTGTAACGCGTTTTACCTCGTACACGTGGCTCCTGCCACACGAACACGTCACTATGGACACCCTTGACTAAAAATCTTTCGACGGAATACTCGGGCGCCAGATTTTTAACGTGGTTTGCTCCACGGCCCCTTGACCATTAGCGTCAAGAGTTCCAGATAGCCTCAGATGGAGGTTACGGAAAATTCCAGGGGTCTTGTTGAGTTATTTCAACCAATTCTTTATCAAATCTTTAATACGACTCAATTGAATATCGATTTTTATATTAAAATAAGTTACGGTAAATAGCGGAGAAATCAGGAACTTTGTTTATTACTACCTTGTGGTCTGTTATGAATAATTTTACAGGAGCGAGTAAAAAAAACGGGAGAAAGAACGCACGGTCAGAGCCGGTAAGGTTATCACAACCACGGAAAACTACTCTCGACACACGAGACGTAAACGTATTAGATCTGCAGGGTAATCAAATAAATTATGGCTAGGCCACTTCTAGATTTGATTATCCCTTGAATCTAAATTTAACCGGCAAAATATTTTTCCGACAAACAAACAAAAGGTGTAAAAGATTTGTACATGAGAGCTAAAAATGTCTAAATCTGCCGGGTAATCAGATAAATTATGGCTAGGCCACTTCCAAATCTGATTATCCCTTGAATCTAAAGAAAACCGGC